>WJEZ01003016.1:0-11820 GCA_009869925.1 Thalassaphorura encarpata
TACTAATTGCAGTTTAAATCAAATGGTATTGAAACTGTAGAATAGATACAACTTCCGCTCGGATTTACATTGCATAATAATTCTTTTCTGTGTCACCTTTTACAAATTTATTACGTGTGAACTGAACTAATAATTTGATGAAGATGATTGACATTAAATAACTGAAGTGACACCATTAGATCAAGACATGACGCTTTTTGACTTCCTTACATGTTATGCTAAAAGCCATATAAATTTTTTTTAGAAAAGTAATTTGTAAATCCGAATGCATTGAATACAAGTTACAATGCCGTAAAAGCCTTTTCATTCACAAAACTGGTTCCTGAGATTCACTTTTCACAAAAATCTTCCTTTTATGCTAACGTTATGCATGCATTTCCCACAGATTTGTCATTGCTAAGTTAACTGGCATTTATCCTCTTATTGCTCATTTACTTCTTTTTTGTCGTGTTCAAATTTTTGTAAAGGATGGGCAGGCAAAATTACGTAATAACTACAATCGCAACGAAAAGCAGACGGAAACAAAGTTGGAGGAAGATCCACCCCTACAATTAATATAATCGTCTTCCTCATCTTCAAAATCAAATCTTCGAATCCAAACTTTTACTGAATTTGACCCCAATTACAGAGAATTAACAAAACTGCGAATGAATTTTTTATATTTGGTAATTACTTATTTCCTTAGCTATTGTTTTGTAATATAATTTTCCATTACAAACTGGTAATGAAAATCAATCTGTTGCCCGCAAGAAGCATGCCCGCAAGAGCAAGAATATTCCGATTTAGCCTACAATGAAGTG
Source organism: Thalassaphorura encarpata (assembly GCA_009869925.1). Taxonomy (NCBI): domain Eukaryota; kingdom Metazoa; phylum Arthropoda; class Collembola; order Poduromorpha; family Onychiuridae; genus Thalassaphorura; species Thalassaphorura encarpata. The sequence continues at coordinate 801 of WJEZ01003016.1, forward strand.
GCCCGAATTTAAATTCATTTCTTTATAGTTAATCTAGCGACTAATCGCATAGCACTTAATAATTGTTTGACACACGTTTATTCGTTTGTAGTAAATAACCCTTATGGAAAAATTAAATGAACAAAGAGTTGAGGCAGAGAACTACAAGTGCAAGGAAAAGGCGTATAAAAATGTTTATCTACTTTAAAAGTGTGTTCCGTAATCCTGGACGTAGACATAACGTGTAAATTTTTCGCATGTCTAACCAACCACCCAAGTTGCTGTTATCAAAAATCGTAATTATTTCATCTCACTCAAACCGGCGAAACGAATATGTGCCACAAGTCACACCCATTTCTTGTTTTTATTAATTAATTTTTTATCACCAATTGGGTCAGCATGAAAGATGAGCCCTTCCTCAACTTGACACGTGGTTATGATTCATAATTACGTAATTTTCCGTTTTGCCCATCTTAATAATTTGCTTTGCTTGAAAATTGAACAAAAAGTGACTTTCAACTAATAACTCGCCCGAGAAACAGGCCAAAGAGTAGAATATCAAGATTTTCAAGATGCTGCTGCTTAAGCGAAAGCGTCCATGAAGCCAAACCGGAAATTAACATGAGGGTCTTGAATCAAAACGAAATTGAAAGCTGCAATTTATTATGAAACCCAGTCGACGATTTTCACAAACTAAAGACAATTATCTGTGACAATAACCCAACAATACTTGATTTAAATTGTTTAGAGTTTTTGTTTGAAACATTTTGTCTGGCTTGAATGAATTGTGGCATAAAATTGAACTAGTACGGCTATAGCCACTAAAAATGAAATCAAATGCAACTGTCTTCACCGGAGACAGGATAATTCGTCTTTGTCGTCCACCGCAGTCAATGAAGACGTCCCAATCATGACAAGAATTTTAATGTCAGGTGTGGTAGATCTGTAACCGGAATTGCGTAAGTAAAGAATCAAGTCAAAAGAAGAGACACGATGACATGATGATTCGATTTTTTTTACTTTTCCTTAAAAGTAATAACAATTCTGTCGAATTATCACATCAACAACCGGCAGAGCCCAGTCATCACTATCCCTTCTAACCTGCCTTATTGTAAAATTCACATAGTCAGCATATGCAAATATTTGCAAATAAATAATTGGCTTGTGGTAAAAGGTGAAAATGAAAGGTATTCTGGATTTTGATTGTGTTGTGATGTGAAGGTGCAGTAGTAAAGAAAATGAACGTACGTTCGCCGCACGCATGTATTGCATTTGCATTTAATAGCCACTATTGTCAAAACCGTTAGTGGCATCGTAATTACTATTATTTTTGTATGATAAAAGTAAAGGCAACAACTGTATGGAAAAACTCAACAAACGTCTAAACAGGTTTTGAGTTGAAAATTGATCTCGTCCCTCACACTCAAACGAAACGTCAACGAGATGGGACATTGGAATTTGGGATGCGTGAAAGTTTCTCTTAATTAATAAACATACGTTATCGTCCTAAAATCAAAAAATTCATTAGGTGCAGTGCTCATCTTTTTTCTGCATTAATTACTCTTTTTGTCTAACTGATAAATCAAAATACCTACCTGCGATTGAAATTCTCAGACTGAAGAAATATTATGACTAAGGAGAAATTAATATTTTGACATAAAATTTACTTTTTCCTTTGAAAGTATGACTTATGGAACATTTTGCGTTAAATATGCAAATAGTCCTGTTATTGTTTGTGCCAATCGCGTAATTAGTCTAAAAATTTGACTAAATACACTAAAAATTGTTACGTTTCAAAATCTTTTTTGATTTATTTATTAAAGGATTTGCGTGTGTGATTTTAGTATGAATTAATTAATCTTAGAATATTCTCGTTCGTTACGCTGGAATTAGTCATTATACCAATCCAAAAATAACAAGCTGAGTGACATCACAATTATAAAGAAAAGAACCCATGCTCTAAAATCTGCACTTTGTTGAATAGCTTGTCTAATTTGCTCATTTCCTCCTTTAATATTCTCTGTCGTCCCTATCACAAGGTTTGTAATTTTTTCAAGGTCTTTATCTTGTTGAAGAACCTTTTCAGTAAAAATGGATTGAAGTTGAGCAATTTGAACCACATTGGTTTGGATTTGATCCACTTCTTCCGAGAGTGTATTGAGCTCATTGTACAATTGCTTGTTTTCAGCCTCAAGGATTTGAAGTTCTTCTGGACTTAATTCTTCATCGTCTTCAAAATATGCAGCGGCTGCTGCGGACATACGATATTCCACGTCTACTTGGTTTTGATTTTGATTTTGTCTTGAAGATCCAGGGCGGGCCTCTGGTTGAGTCTGAGCTCTTGGAAATTTTTCTTTACCAGAAGTGGAGGAGGACAAACTTTCTGTGGAACCTGAACTTTTGGCAAGCGTATTTGATAACTTGGAAATAGCTTGAAAATCCACAGTTCGTTTTACACGAATTGCACGCATTTCTGAATAATACGTACAAATCTCCTTCATATAAGTTACAAGGGATGCGACAACATTTTCCAAGTGCATAAAAAGTTGTACAAACTTTCTGTGGAACCTGAACTTTTGGCAAGCGTATTTGATAACTTGGAAATAGCTTGAAAATCCACGGTTCGTTTTACACGAATTGCACGCATTTCTGAATAATACGTACAAATCTCCTTCATATAAGTTACAAGGGATGCGACAACATTTTCCAAGTGCATAAAAAGTTGTGGTTGTTTTTGCTCTGCCTTTACTGTTTCAATCACTTTTGAAAATTCAAAAATCCTCTTTTGGCAATCTTGAATAATCTGCTGAACATCTTGGTCCACAAGATCTCGCTCAGCGTTTGTCATTTCGGTCACGATTGAAGGATTTGTCGCTGGTCGAGGTGAGAAGAGAGATGTTTTCGAAAAGCCTACGTTGTGAGACCCTGAAAATAAAATAATACGGATTAAAATTCAAGTAATTCCACAGCAAAAAATTTCAACTGCATTGTATTGAATTGCAAATCTTACCAACATTGAGATAAGCACTTCGATTTTCCAACAAATATTTCTGAAGTCCACTCAATGTTGTGAGGAGGTCTTTGGATTGGGCATAATATTCATTTTTCTTCCCGGGGAAGAGCTTCGATTTGGCAGCAGCAGCAGAACTACTAGTCTTTCCAGTGATCGTTCCATTCTTTCCGCCAGTGGAATCCAATTGATCCCCCAAGATTTTTCCAACATCACTATGTTGTTTTTTGGCTAATTCAACACATGCTCTAAACAAAACTGTGATGTCCATTTCAACTTAACCTAGCCGTGCCGTCGGCTGTCAACGAGGTTAATTGAGGTCTTCAAATTACTGAAAAATCAAGACAATTATATACTAGCATTACAATAAATTACAAATATTGCGACAATTACGAAATACAAGTAAATATTAAACATATTAAAATCTTGTACCCCTTTTATAATATCTACTAAATTCTGGAATTTATTGCAAAATTAAATATAGAGCAATAAAATTTTAATTTACTTGTGATTTGATTGCGTAGCCAGATGCCAAATATTGAGACGAACGGCAGACGATCCGGTTTGATTAACTAATTCTAAAAAAATTAACACTGGCAAAAATTTAATGAGAACTATGAAATTGACCGAAATAAAAATTTGCACAAATAACACTAAAATACAAGACTGAATTTGCAAAAATTCGATTTTTGGTGGGGATTGTATTTGAAAATCAAGGAAAGTCCACGTGGGCATAGAGTTTTCCCATGGGCTGACGTGGATGTCAAAGTATTGGGGCAACCGGGAGTCCAAATATTTTCAAAGCCTGAATTTCAGTCCTGTCTGTTGTCTGTGTCAGAGGTCACAGTACAATTAAATTAAAATGGCCCAATCTGGCGATGTAGACATTTTGATCGATGTCAAGAATGCATATTTCATGGGAAATTATCAACAAAGCATCAACGAGGCACAGAAGTTGAAGGTAAGTCAGAGAACTTGTATCTTAATTTTCCATCTGCCTACTGCGTGCGTGGCCGGAAGAATTCTCAAAAATCAGTGAACTAATTATATATTTGCTGTTTTCAGGGACTAAGTCCAGAATTGGGTCTGCAACGAGATATTTTTCTGTACAGAGCATATATTGCCCAAAGGAAATTTGGAGTTGTCATGGATGAAATCACTTCCGGCTCACCTACTGAATTGAAGGCTCTTCGCACATTAGCAGAGTTCTTGTCTTCCGCTTCTAAGAGGTGANCGTCATGGATGAAATCACTTCCGGCTCACCTACTGAATTGAAGGCTCTTCGCACATTAGCAGAGTTCTTGTCTTCCGCTTCTAAGAGGTGAGAGCGACCGAATTTCATTTATTTTAACTGGAGTTTAAGTTCCATGCTAATGTTCTGTTTTAAATTACAGGGATGGTATTTTGGATAGAATTGACAAACAAGCGTCGGCTGGATTTGATTCAAATGATGTAACATCTATTTCTGTCGCTGCAATGATTTATCACCATGCAGGCAACTATGAGTCAGCATTAAGGGTTCTTCAACAAGCTGATCATCTAGAATGGTAATCTGATACAACGCAATTTTATTTAATAATCCAGGAAGGAAGTTATTTCTAAACTCAATTTCTTCTGTGACAGCTCTGCATTGGCAATTCAGTCGTTGCTGGCCTTTGACCGTGTTGACGTTGCAAGGAAAGAATTGAAGGCAATGCAAGAGAAGGATGAGGATGCTACGCTCACACAATTGGCAACAGCTTGGGTTAATTTGAACAGTGTGAGTAGAATATTGCCTTTTTAACAATAGCCGTAGCTGTACTGTAGTTGTAGTAAGGTCTATTTGAGTAAAATTGTCATAATTTTTAGGGTGCTGACAAATACCAAGAGGCCTACTACATTGTACAAGAAATGATTGATCGAACATCTAGCACTCCGCTTTTGCTAAATATGCTGGCAGCCTGTTACATTGGTGAGTTTATCGATAAACGGAGAATCACAGAGCATAATTCTAATAATTCAATTTTATTTTTTAACTTTATGAATGTCTTCTAAATGATTTCCATCATTTTTTCAGCCCAAGGAAAGTATACTGAAGCCGATGAAGTTTTGCAAGAAGGTTTGGACAAGGATCCAAATAATGCAGATACTTTGATTAATCTTTTCATGAATTCACATTTTATTGGAAAAACTCCTGAGGTTGCCAACCGCTTTTTGTCCCAATTGAAGGATGCACATCCAACTCATCAATTCGTTCTTGACTACTACAGAAAGGAAGAGGAATTTGAACGTGTAGCCAAGATTTTCTCCGCTGCTTAGTCCTTGATTTAATTCATTCCATTTCAATATATTTAGTTTAATTTAAATAATTGTTTACTATGAACATAAGAATTAACAAGAGAAATTGCATTTGTGAATTGGCAATGTTGTTTAAATCTACTTTCTACTGTCGAACTGTCGGTAATTATTGAATAAATTGATTAACACGATGCAATTATTAATCTTGTCAGTGGAATTCGGATTTGGTGTATACCCCGGAATATTTACGAAATTTTTGGTTAAAATTTTGATATTATTTCGCTTACAAATTGTTGGGAGGAAAACGCTGGTCTCATTTTGCCCGTCTTTTCCTGGGAAATACAAATTTCTACTTTTGTTCCCATCAGTCAAGTCTTCAAGCTTGACCGAGCCAGCCAAGTCAAATAATTTCAGCTCAATCAATCTCAATTCAATAATTTTGTTGCAGCGTTGATCTTTGACCCCAAGTGCCTGGTACGGACTTGGCTTTCAAAATGATTGGTCATCAGAGTACCCTTGCTTTGAGGAACAGCGCTAAGGTAAGAAAGTCGAGGTTATCTTCGCTTCGTGTATTGTGTGATCTGTTTTGTTCATAAATGTTTTGACCTCTGACCTCCTAGATTGTCTGTAATTCAACTTCTAACATTATATTTTTGATTTCACAGTTCTTAAACCCATTGTACAAACAGTTCTCGACAAGTGGATCTGGATTGTTATTCTCTGCAGGGAAAAAACTTGAGTCTGATAAAGGATTCTGTTTTCGTAAGTTAAGGTTCTATTGTTTTTAATTTAAAATTTCATATTTTAGTAAAGACAAAGAGTGACGTTTAATTAGCTAAAATATTAAATTGATTACAGAATTGACTGACACTCAACAGGAGTTGCAGGATTTGGCTAAGAAATTTACTCGAGGATGAAATTATTCCGAGAGCTGCGGAATATGACATATCCATGAAATTCCCTTGGGATATTCATAAGAAGGCTTGGGACATTGGTCTCCTAAACGGATTTGTTCCAGAGAAATATGGTAACGTTAAAATTTCACATCTTAAACTTTGACCCTTGCCCGAGTGTCTGAGAAGAGAAGTTACTGTAATGGTTTCGTTTAATTTAATAGGTGGACCTGGACTGACCTTGTTTGACGATTGCCTTGTGATTGAGCAATTTGCTTACGGTTGTACTGGAATTTTCAATGCTATTCATACAAATGATTTAGCTGTAAGCTGTAATATGGTTTGGGAGTCAGGTTAAATTTTAGTGGTGTTTTAATTATTTCTGCAGGGTGCTCCTGTCGTAATTGCTGGCAATGATGAGCAGAAGAAAAAGTACTTGGGTCGTTTAATTGAGGAACCTGTAGTAGCAGTAAGTTTTGAACATTACTTACAAATTGCGTTTGGTGTTTTATATTCATGTGCTGAATTTTTTGCAAATCCCAATAGGCTTACTGTGTAACTGAACCAGGTAATAATATCCCGTAAATATATCATGATAAAAGTTGAAACTATTTTATTAATCAATTAATCTGAATTCTTGTGTCGAAGGTGCTGGATCCGACGTGGCAGGGTTGAAAACAAGGGCCGAGAAGAAAGGAGACGAGTATGTCATAAATGGACAGAAAATGTGGATCACAAGCGCTGGAGTTGCATCGTGGTATTTTGTCTTGGCTCGAACAGACCCAGACCCAAAAGCCCCCGCTGGGAAAGCATTTACAGGATTCGTTGTCGATGCAAAGACTCCAGGAATAACACCAGGACGAAAGGTAAGGCTAAACTTGAGGAATAATATCGCGATTCTGTGACAGTTGCCTAAAATCCGAATTTTGGTAAAATATAGGAAATTAATATGGGTCAACGCTGTTCTGACACTCGAGGCGTTACATTTGAAGACTGTGTTGTTAAGAAAGAAAATGTTCTTGGGCAGGAAGGAGCTGGATTTAAGTATGACTATGGGTGCCTTTGATAAAACTCGTCCCGTTGTAAGTGATTTGAAAGATTTAATCATGTTTACAATCCTTGAAAGTTTTTACTTCACACTGAAAATTTCTTTCAGGTCGCAGCAGCAGCAGTTGGCTTGGCTCAACGATGTCTGGATGAAGCCACAAAATATGCCATGGAGCGAAAAGCTTTTGGAACTCAAATTATTAATCATCAGGTAATATCAGCAGAAGAGACTCGTAATTCTACGTACTGCCTTGATTAACGATTTTTTCGGATATTACTTACAGGCAGTTGGAACTATGTTGGCTGATATGGCGATTGGTGTAGAAATCTCACGACTCATCATGCAACGTGCTTGTTGGGAAATTGATAATGGGCGAAAGAATACTTACTATGCTAGTATTGCCAAATGCATTGCGTCTGAAGTAGCTAATAAATCCGCTGCTGATGCAGTACAGGTACAAATTACTTGCTAGTTATATAATTTAATTAAGCCTAATCGGGTGGATATTCTATACATTTGGCTTCTTTGGCTCTCTAGATTCACGGAGGCAACGGCTTTAACACAGAATACCCAGTCGAAAAATTGATGCGAGACGCCAAGATTTTCCAAATCTATGAAGGGACTACTCAGATTCAAAAATTGATCATTTCTCGTGAAATGGTTGCACGATTCAAACAAATGCTTTAGTAAGCTAACTTCGCTTAGGTCTAATTAGCAGTAAAAATGTGCTCTCTCTCACTCAAACTCATAAAGTCGCAAAGAAAAATTTCGCTATTGTCAAAATTCGATAAATGTCCTGTAAGAATAGTGCATTGCGTATAATAAATAATACCAGTCAAACAGTAGAATCATATTTTTGTGAAATACAATCAAAATCACTTATTTTACTAGAATAATAGAAATAAATTTGTCATTGGAACCGGAAATTTAATATTCCACTGTTTTATATTTATTTATTTCACAGAGCAGACTATAATTCTATATTCTAAGATACTCTGTAATCCATTTTAGATTTACAATTGAAAGAGGACTGTGATATAAGTCGTCATGATCGAGTAAAAGATTAGTAGTGACTTTGGCTCAACCAAATAAAAATTTCCAGAACGAACGCCAAACACGACACAAATTCTCATTTTTCTTTTCATTTGTTTTTGTTCTTCAGACGAATTGCTTAAATCTGGGATAGCTCTCATCCATGCCTTTTTAAAAAGATCCGATTCACGATAAATGGATCCCAACGTAGGGATCAGGATTGAGATGCGCATTAAAAAATAAATAATTGCTCCAAGAAAAACCCATACAGAAAAAGCAAACGTAACTATTCTTCTCAAAGCCACAAATACAGAGACGCAAATCTGAGACAAAACGAAACCTTTATAAATGAGAAAATGCCATGAAAATATTTCATTGTAGCTATTTGTCAAATTCTTCAACTTTTCATATTTTTCCAAACATGTATCCAAAATCAAAGCATTTCTATTGCTGTTTTCCTTTCCATCGTTGAATTCTTGGACAGTTAGTTTCTTTGTTGTATTTCTCCCTATAATTTTTAAGGCTCTTCCTACACTCTGTCCAAATGCAAATGAAATTATTTCGAATTGTGCTAAAGACAAGAAAAGTGCAACGAGGGAAGATAACTGAATGGTGACGAGTCCCGCGTCTAGCCAAGGGTAAATACGCATCGGGTCAAATATAGAGGTCAAGAATGCTGGGAGATGTAGGGCATAAACGTGAACTGGTAAAGACCAGGCCAAGGGTTGAAGTAGCGCAACAGAATGAAAATATCATCGTCATATTATAGCGACGTCTTTGGGCTTCCATGGATTTTTTTACTTTGATTCGTTTCCCAATCAAGGCTCCCAAATCCAGGTTTTCCCAATTTTCTGCATAAAATATTCAATTTTAATTGTTAAAAATTCTAAGATTAGATCCAACCCTTACCATAAAGAACTTCGTATTCAACACATTCCCATTCTGACATGAGATCAAATATCTTTTGTCTCTTTGCTGTAAATAGAATCACGGTCGCCGCACTAATGACACCATGAAAACTCCAAGCAAATAAAGTTGCCAAAATCAGACTGAAGAAATTGTTGATAGACAAAATGTCTTCCGATTTGAAAAAATAAAAATCCCAAATGAGCAAGAAAAACCAAAACAAGGATTCTGTGTTTCCATAAATCAAATCCAGTTTGACAAGAGACTTTGATGGATGTTCTGTATTTTTCGTTCATTTTTATTTTTCTTGATTCTTGGATTGGAATTGTGATTCGCTCAACTTTGAATGGAAATATTGCCAAATAGTTTAAAAATTTCAGGAAAGGGGCGTAGATAGGATAATGCTGTGATTGGGTGGTCGCAAGTCAAATCCATTGTAGCAATTTTCATGTCCTAGTCCTAGTACGGCCTGCCCTGACTTATCGTATCGCTTTCAAATTCAGAATTATTTCTGAAGGTTGGGTTCGAATAGATTTTTAGGACTTACACGAGTGACTTGCCATCGTAATGTCGAGAATATATGTACAAAGCTAATTAGTAAAAATTAAACGATTAGCATAATTGAGTCGTTTGACGTCTTGAATATTGCCAAATAGTTTAAAAATTTCAGGAAAGGGGCGTAGATTGATAATGCTGTGATTGGGTGGTCGCAAGTCAAATCCATTGTAGAAATTTTCATGTCCTAGTTAGTACTGCCTGCCCAGACTTATCGTATCGCTTTCAAATTCAGAATAATTTCTGAAGGTTGGGTTCGAATAGATTTTAGGACTACACGAGTGACTTGCCATTGTAATATCGAGAATATACGTACAAAGCTAATTAGTAAAAATTAAACGATTAGCATAATTGAGTCGTTTGACGTCTTGGAGCCATATTTCCTAATGATGATTAATTAGGCGAGAAATTGAAAAAAATCTACTTCGAAACTGACCACATCCGAACCTGCGTTTGGGTAAAGTCTTTGAAGTAGACTAAGATAAACATTTTAAGAAATTACATTACAATCAATTAACTAAGCAAATACATATGCAGTTTGTGGTAAAATGAATGCATTAACCTAATTCGTTCATTCATTTTAATCGATTCTTGAGTGAGCGGTGTTTGTTGATTGTAGATTAAGATTAATATAGTCAACACAAAACTTCAAAAGACAATAACCACGCCACACCCGATCAAAGTTCATTTGGTTCATTTATTTAATATTTCATTTAAATTAATTTTTTCAAATGATTTGGAGATTTCGGCGAAAGCTCTGGAAATGTAGTTATGCCAGGATATACTAGTAAGTTTTGCAGCCAGTCAAATCAAAATGCCCGTAGTAATTGCAAACCAAGAAGAAACGACGAAATACTTAGCTTCCACGACATTTTCGATACACAGAAATTATTACAAACTTTTAAAGTTTATTGGTATCTTTCCGATTCAATTGTCGTCGGCTCAGGGTAAATCAAATCTGCAGTTTTCTGAGCACAAAAGCAAAATTTTTGACTGGTTTCATCGATTCAACATCTTCCAAATTGGATTTAATCTTTTGTTCCAAGTACTTCAATTTGTTCGTTTCTTTTTCATCCAAATTGAACCGCATTCACGGTGGTATGCGAATCTAGCGACTTTTCTTTATATGTTCAATGCGTCTCTGGCTTTTAGCATATTTAGTTACAAAAGGGCCCAAATCACTTCTCTCCTTCAAGAATGGCACGCTCTCGAGATGGACATTTATTATGGTAAAAATTGGCATTCTAAAAATTATAGACAAATTGTAATATTATTCTGAACACTCAGGTGGAGAAAATGTTTTCCCACAACGCTGTCGCA
>WJEZ01003017.1:0-11819 GCA_009869925.1 Thalassaphorura encarpata
AGGTAGGCATTGAGCCAACTGAACCTCATCTCATCTAACCAGCAGCAGCAGGAGGAAGCAACAATACAGAAAACAACTCTGAAAGTCCTTCATCCTACATGACCCAACCCAAACTAAACCAAACCAAAAACTTTAGCCTAGCTAGCCAGCCACCTTAAGCTAAAGTCAAAGTCAAGTCAAGTAAAAGCCACTTTAAAAAAGACTCCTTTGAATCCTTGTCGCCATAATCCCTCTCTGGCTTTCTTGAATCTCTTGTCCACTCAAATTCCATCTCTTGCTGCTGCCCTTCCTTTACCAACAACTAATTCACGCACACACGCATCCATAGCATATGACGACGAGGACGCTGTGCTTGTCTTCTTCTATAACCAGTTACTCACATTCACATTCACAAACCATCTTCAATCCTTACAAACAATACTCAGTCAAAGCCACACCTTTTTTCCTTCATAAATTCATTTGAAAAAATGGCAATAAGGTGTGGGACTAGTTATACTATGTTTCCCAATCAATCCATTCTTCAAATTAATCTCAAAGGATTCACCTCCTCCGCACCCAAGCCAAGGAATAGGACTCTCAGATCAATCCTTACATTTGACATTATAACTTTCTAAAGTCAAGGACAGAAGAAACTCATAATCTTAGTCAAGTCTTTAGGTTCAAGCTTCACACTCTCAACATCAAAACCATATGTCTCCGCCAGCTAGAATTCCAATTGATAAATTGACATGCTCTTTGAGCGAGCCAACGTAACGTTGAATATTTTTTGTCATAATATACTTATGCACATTAATAATCCATCTAATCTCATTCTGTCCTGTTGGACTCTGGGAGTACAACAGTGAATAAAAAAATAATACTAACAACAAACTCTCAACAACCCTTTTTCCTTCAATCAACCACAAACCAGGCAAGCAGGCAGGTTTGAATTCATTTTTATGTGTAGAGATATGATATGAACTAATAATATTTTCAATCCCTGTATATTCCTCCATGTCACGTCACTTATCTACGTGCCGATGCCGAGTGCCGGTTCATCTGAGGTGGGGACAGACAAAGTGGCATCTCCCTCATGCAAAAAACAACATAAACCTCAATCCCCTCAAACTAAAATTAAAAATTTTGCCATGAACCCAGATTTATGGCCATGGCAAAATATTTAATTTCTTCCAATTCCATATCAAGCAAGAGTTAGTCAAAAATATCTGCACTTGACTAAAGCTAATTCGTTCTGGTCGGCCTGACCCTACTATGAGCATGAGGTCCAAAGGCGTGGAAAATATTAAACAAAAATTTCAAACTCAGCACTTTGAACCCGAGGATAATTTTAATTGGTAAAAACGGGCTGGGAAAGAATTACTGACAGATAATAAAAAGAGGAAATTAAATTTTGAAGGAAATTCTATTGGATATTTTGCTCGCATGCACCTGCATTGTACTCGCATTTTATTTCCTTTTTTTGTGTGATGAAGCAATTAAAAAAATCATAAACTCTCCAAGGTGGCTGTTAATGTCTGAGAAGACAATACCTGTGAAAACGCCTGCCTTCCCTTTATAGTTATTATTATGGCCAAGACGGAACTGAACAACAATTCAAGTCAAAGAGTCGAAATGAAACGAATTGGGAATGGTATGGCCAAAAAACCAAAAGACCAAAGGGCTAGCCATGCCAAATCAACCTAACCTCCTTCCCTGCTGTGCTATGCTCTGCTCTACCACGCATACCTTAGGTTAAATTTCGCAATTTGCTTCCAAGTGCCCAGTGTCGTAAAATTTTTCATCTTTTACGTATGTTTATGGCCGAGGGATGGAGAAAGACGAAAAAAGGATCCGCTTGAGTCAAAATCCATTTCTATTATTGCATTACACTTCATCATAATGTATTTTATATTTTTTCTTTAGATCATAAACACACCTCGCATGATGTGATTCTCTCTCAATCTTTTTGAGATGAAGAAATGATGGTCGTTGCGTGCATGTTCAAAACAAAAGGTAGGATCCATGTCAGCGCAGTGGATGGCCAAATGTAAAATTGCAAAAAGTTATGATTCTTTTATGAAATAAAAAGCCAAAACGCTTCAACATCTAAAGATGCCGACATTCGACATCCACATTCGCAATTCCCATAATTTCAATCTAGCGTAACAACATCATGGAGTCGGCCGGCCACGCCACAGGATAGAGGAAAACACAAATCAGCAAATTCTCAATTCTTAAAACTTCCATTATCAATAAACATCCGGTGTACAGGGAAAGAAAAGAATTAGTTGGAAATACATAGCAAACAACGCAGAGTAGAATTCAGAGAAAAACTATATCTGTCCTTGCTGCTAAAATTGTACGATCGAAATTTGGAGTAAGAAATGAGCTAAGCCACAATTTATTCCCAACACCACTACAATCAAACCAAACAAAATATGACAAATTATTTCACCACAAAAGTAATACCATCAATTCAAAGTACATTTTTATAGATAAAATTACCTCCTATCCCATCTGTATTCACTCCCTGAATAAAATATACTGAAAGTAGTGCAAAATAATTCCCTCCATTTATTTTACTATTTACTTCCGTCATCGATTATTTAACCTTACACACATATCCTAACCACGCACTCATCCATACAAGTACAGAGCACGCGTTTCTGTGTGTACAAATCCACCATTTTAAAAAAACGGTTCGATTCCTCTCCCACCGTTTGCACAGAGGCAGTGGCAGTGGCAACTGATGGAAGAATAGAAATACTAATACTAATAAACCATTTTATAATGGAAATCAAGTGTAGTGTAGTGAATGAATGGTTCATGGATAAAAAACTTATGGAAGAAAGGAATAAACAATGAGTCCAGTTCGCCCTTACGACCATTTCCTCGCCTTGTCTTATCACTTCTGGAACAAATAATTGCTCTACAGTACACTCAGGCCAGTTGAGTTAGAGCCTAGCTGCTGGCTGAGCCTCACTTTAAAAAAACTAACTCAAACTCTATTTCATATTCTACTATGAAGCCAAATGCCAAATCTATGTAGAAAACACCAGAAAATAATCTTAATAAAATGCTAGCCCTCAGTCACAGTCGATAAAAATCAACTCAGGTCAAAAAAGGTGTAAACTTCCTAAGCTGTCTTTTTTGAAAAATTCACACTTTCAATTTATTTTTACTTTCTGAGCGTATGTTATAATAATGTGTTTTTTCCGTCTCGGAGTAAATGAAATTAAAAATACAACAACATCCTAGGCCGTTACCCGCCCAAAATCTTCTAAACCAAACTCAGGACATGCTTTCCGATTTCCTTTTCAAAACAAAAACAACTTTTATGGTCCTTTTACTTGTGTCCTTAAAAAAAGTTGATGTCAAGTCAGAAAAATATTATCGTCTGAGGCAGAGTAACGTAAAAAGTAATTTAATTCCGTCTGCCAGACCTGACGTGGCGTAAAATGGGTTTAAAAAAATTTACGATGTAATATGAGGTTGGATTTGTAAAGGGAAAAACAATTAGTTACAACTAACTCGGTCCATGCTTACTCATCCGTGGAGTACGACGAGGACGAGATCATATTCCTTCATCTCGGCCAAGTCCACGCAATGCAGTACGCATGGATGCAGTTTTTGGTAATTGTTATGAAGGGATGATACATTATAAAAAGGGTTAAAAAAGAAGTAAAGTTTTAGCCAGCCACCCGGTCTAACTAAGCCAGCATGCTTCCTATTCTTATTTCATTTATTTGGATTGCTCCTACATACTACTACACAACAACTTGGATTGAATTACATTAGGAGCTCTTTATCTTATGTTAAAAAAAGTTGACACTTGCGAAATGACCTCAAGAAAGGAAGAGTCCAAAATGACAAGGAGGGAAGGGAGAATGAGATGAGATGAGGAGGTTGAGCTTTGAGTACACAAATCTACATGTTGAAATTTTTCATCCTCCTCATGGTCTCTGAAGAAGACGAGTCTCTCTCTGAAGAGATAACCAAAGAGCAGAGCAAGCAAACCAACAGAATGAACGAACCAACGAACCTCTTCAGCCCATATCATCTCATCCACGTTTACAGAACAGAGAAGAATCAACTCCTACCTTAGGAACCAAAAAGAACATCTTTGCAACTGCCATGCCATGCCATGCCAATGGCTCAGATATAACACTACTACTCCTTTAAACCATAAGATACTCACATGCGTGTGCTTTGATTCACACTATTCCATCCAGGAGCAACAAAGACTGGTTCTCTTCTATGAAAACCAATTGTTGTCAGTCCTCCTACCTGGATACGTAATCTTTACCTTCAAGGTAGAGTTGAACTCACTAACACTAGGATTGTTCAACACACTCGTCCAAAAAACATTTGGTTTTTTAGCTAAAAAAATCTAAACCAGCCAAGATGGGTCAAATGAACTTAGTTATATCATTGAAGTCTGGACAGTCTTAACCTACTATCAATTTTCTATTATATCATTCCTACTACTTTACTACAAACACACCACACCACGTTATTTCAATTTCTCATCAGTATAGCTCAGCTAATTCTCAAATACGGAAGATGAACGAGGACATGACACTAGACACACATTCGTCTCCTGCATGATCCATAGTCAGTCAGTCAGTCATAATTATCAGTCTGTCTAAGGAAATAGATGCTATGCTATGCAAGAGACTAAACAAACAAACACTTTTATTTATAATCCGTGTGTCCTCCTCGTCCGTCTCCAGATTTCATGTTATGTATGAGTTTGTCTGTCCAGAATTATAAAAAAATCATCATCCTCTCTTGTTATGTTTTCGTTCTACCGCACCGGCCGGCTCGCATAGGCATAGGGTCGAAGACACCACCACATTCGTAATTTTTTTCCTCTCTTGTCTTATCTCCTCTGTTTTCATTTTAGTTTCCTTAAACAAAAGCAAGTCACTTGTGTAGACATAATTACTCGCATGAGTAGACGTACAAGGAAAAAGTAGTCAATAATTTCAAGGCGACCAGGCTAGGGGATTCACCTGCTTCCGCTTATTAACGCAATGCAATGCAATGCACCTGCAAGCAAGCAGACAAACTAAACTGCTACATGCAAGCAAACGTGGAGAAGGTCCTTGCTCTGTAATTTATACTCATACACACATGGACACAACTTCGCATGGCATGGCATGACATGAGACCCGGAGAACGAGAAGGTTGCAACAAAGTTGCTTGCAAATATCTAAAATTGCCTTTGTTTATTTGCAATCAAAAATCGCAAGTTTGGTAAAACAGAATTTTCCCATTTGGCAAATGAAAAGTCAAACACGTCGTCCCCAGTGTCCACACCCTAAATCCGGATAATAAAACTAAACTAATGAATTTAAGTGAGTGAGTGCCCCACTCAAATGCCATGCCATGCCACAGCTTATCCTGTCTGTATGAGTATTAACATTCTGACTGAATCCTTCTCCAATTTAGTCAAGAGTGGATCTAAGTAAGTAAGCAACCAACCATCATCATCCTCATCAAACCAAAAACCATTACTGGTGGTAGATCGGCAAAGCACAGACAGACACTCATATAAAGTTGGGATCAAGGCAAAAGGAAGAATTGCAATCCACATGAACTGACTGAACCAAGTGCTCTTCTTAACTTAACGAAGAGATGAAATCAAGGGATGGTCTTGGTTTGTCTTTGGCATCCACTTGGTCTGGTTCGGTCGGGTGAGGCCGGCCGGCCAGTCAGGCCATCCCAAGAAATATAAGTCCTAACTAACATATAACATACAGGAAATTTGCACTCGACGCAACTCTTTTCCTTAATTACTTTAACTTGTATGAAGGAAGAGATGAACAGGACAGAAACCATCATCTTAGTTTAGTTCATCCAATCCAGCCAAATGAGTATCCATCCATCCTCATTTGCAACCCTGAATTATAAACCAATCCAATCCAATCACACACACAATGTGAGGATATGCCACAGCCACAGCTACAACAACTCTCCATTGCCAATCCAATAATGAATGACATCCTTAAATATCAATTCCAAACTCTGAGCTGAGAGAGATGAACCTAGGCCAATGATTAATTTGGACTCATTACTTTATTTTTATTAGTCAAAGTCTGTTCAACACCGGATACGAGTCAAATCAAGCCGGCTAAAGCTACCGAATCAACTTTTTTTCTTTTGCAATCGTCGTGCTCAGTTCAAGAATGAAAAATGAATCCATGAATGGTACTACGGTGGTTGAGTTTGTGTTATGCAGCATGCATAGCCCAAATGCTATTACCTTGCCAATGTCGATCTGGCTGCAAAGATGATGTTGATGCTGGCTGATGCTAATGATGTGGTATCGCGTATCATCACAGAACATAGTAAATGTCTATAGCCTATAGCAGTCGCCTATACACTTCATCCTTGGCTGGTCATTGCATTCGCATTCGCACTACGTAGTAGTAGCCGTAGTAAGTAAAGTATTACATGACAGAGGTGCTGTACACGTACAATAGAATTGATCAATGGTCCGAGGACGTGGTGAGATAGAGGATACACAGGGATTTTTGCACAAGCAGAATATAACCCCTTCCTAACAAATTTATATTATACTATGTACATTGTTTCAAGAGAGTGTATCTATCTATCTACTCTCTATGTATGTATGGCATACCTAGGCTTGCTAGGCTGGCATAGACTCCTCATCAACAACTATTAGCACATGCATGCAATAGCAATATATTTCATTGAGAATGAATGACATATCTGTTCATATAACTTTTTTACCCATTTATGCCTGCCTACCTGTTAGTTTTTTTACAAACGATTGCATTGCATTCAAATTCAGATTCGCTATTAGTTAACCTCATCACCCATTAATCCAACAATTTATACCTGAGCAGGAGCAGAACGACTCCGTACAGAACAGAGCTCACGATTTTAAGATTTAATGAGTCAATTCAATGCATGCAGAATCAATTAAAATATTATTGCATCAGCTAAGCTAAGCTAATTCGATGTCTTGCCTGCCTGGTCTGATAGTGATTGCAGGATTGCACAACTTTTAAATTAATTAGCAAAGTCAGCAAATAAGAAATGAATGAATAGGGCCAAAAAATAGTTGAGCTTGGGTGTTGGAGAAAAACGACAAATTAATTTAAATCATCCAATCAGAATCAGATGAACCTTGTTACTTGTACTGTGCAAATAAAAAATATTCATGCCATGGTATGACTATCGCATCGCCAAATAGTTTGTCACACACACACACACACACACACAAGGCAAGGCTATGCAAAATAGTAATGTACTATGGAATGAGTTTGGAGTTTGCTAAAAAGTAATGAGGTTGATTTTTTCATTATCAGAAAATTGTGGAATGAATGGATGATTGGTTAAATAAATCCCCTAGCAATCAAAATCAAACCATGCTTGATGCTTGGTTGCTGCTTTGATGGCTGTAAACATTAATAGATGAGTCTGATAAGGGATAACATGGAATGGACTGATATGACGTCTACTCCTCTGCGATTTCCCTGTCAACGCCCGGTTTTATTATAAAAATCCGATTCTTATTACATTAGTATGCTCTCACGTCACGTCATTTCATTTTCCTGCTAATTAGGAATTATTCTATTCCCAGATTCATTATCAATGTGGTGTTGTGAAAAATATGGTGGAATGTTTGAAGACTAATTTATCTTCACGCTACAATTACAATTTACGGTTAATAATTAGTTGCTGGCTGAAATTCGTCCTTGCCTTTGATTTTCAAGATGCGATTTGGATTTTAATGGACCACATGCTCATACTCATACTCATACCACTTCCAATACCAAGCCAAGTTTTGTAGAGAAAAAAGGGAAAGTTTAGTTTAATAGCATTGAATTATTTCAACTAATCGAAGGAAAGGCTAGCTAAAACACACACACACGCACAATTCTTCTTTCTTGTCAACCATAGCATAAGAATCCATTAGAATTTCATTGCTTTTTTGTTTAGTATTCTAGTGTATGTCGTGGTCGTGGCATACATCTTGCCTACCTTCCTTACCTCCTACTACATTTACATTTTGCAATTTCATTCACCACTACTTCTCTTGAGCAGCTTTCATCCATCATTCAAACCTTTGGTTGGTTTGGTGGACACACACTCACAGGGAAGAGAATTTTCGCACGGCACATGCACAGGTAAATGCAAACATTGTCCTTTAGCAGCTTTAGCATTTTTTTCATCTTACACCTTCTTCCCTTTGGTTTTTTTGGCTGCTAGTAGTAGTAGCAGTAATGGCTTTTGCTTATAATGATGTCCTCCCTGTGGTCCCACAACAGAACAGAATTCACGAAACCACGCATTCTTAGCACTACCACTAGCACACCCACCTTCATTCATACATTCCTTCATTCATTCATTTTTTTTTGTACGTATGTATTTTGCAATCATTCAAGAGTAGAGCTATAGCTAAGGCAAGGCTAGCTAAACTAAAGGTAAAGGTGTAAAAATCCTAAATCAAAATCCAGATGCAGCCTTTGCCTTTGCAATTTCTGAGTGTTGGGATTCAATACGATGAAAAATTCCATGATTTTGGAAATCAGCTATCTCCTAATGCATTGCACTTGTTTCTGATCTCAATTTCAATTAAATATTCTGAAAAACTAAACTCCAGATTATTTTCTCCGATAAAAAGTATGCAAAGTAAATGCATCTGCAATCTGCAGTGCAGCCGGTACATTTCGATCGAGTAAAAGTAAAATCACGACGAACCGGCTAAATCAACTCAAGTCAAGACGCAACGAAACAGACAGAATGGAACCGGATATGCAAAATTCTCGAGTTTTCTTATTGATTCTCAAAAATATTCCGACCCACTATGTTTTTTCAAGACCTACAATCGTAACCTTAAAATTTTTAAACACAAAAAACGTGTGGATTCCTTACCTGATTTTTATAGTGAAGTCAGCCAATTTAATTTCAAGTTGAGACAATTCAATTCAATGCGACTTAATAATCCAACTTCACCGTCACCGCCGCAGCATGCAAATGCAAGTCGAAACTTGGAACGAACAAACAACCAAATTCCAAGCCAACACAATAATTACAACTGCCAACTGGGTTCAACAATCAATAGTTTTGAGTCCATCCAGGAAATTTCTCCAGTGCAGTGGATGCAATCCAATATTAATATTCCAATCCAGTCTTTATTTCTGAAGTGAAACTTTGCTGGGAACAAATGCAATGCAATGCAGGGCAGTAGAATTTGACTGGAGAAAAGTTTCTGCTAAATTGTTGACACACTGGAGTCTGGACATACGTGTTGTTTATACGAGGGATAAGAGAGAACTGAAATTGAATGAATGGGATTGGGAGGATGGATGTGAGAGTCATGGGCCATGAGGAGGATGGGTGGATCAAGAAATTCATTCACAAAACGACCAAATTTCCCCTTCTAACTCCACCTTCCCCCCCAACTACAACAACTACTACTCAATGGAATCAATCCCCAAGAGAACCAAAGGCTGTTGCAACAACCATGCTGCTAGTCCATGCAGCAGCAGCAGCAATTATATATCCAGGAGTTGATTGTCAGGAAATCCGCCGCTTTAGCTCTTTTCCTCAATCAATCCCTGGAATACAAAAATTATCCAGACAAAACATGTCCAGTCCATTTTTAGATCAGCATTGTCATGCCACTAGACTAGACTAGACTTTAATTCCAGGAAATTGGACGTGTAGGTGTATCAGTATCAAATAAAATTAGCCACCTATAACCTATTTGATCAAATCGGAATGGAAAAGAACGGACAATCTGTAGGTTTTTTATTTTTTGTCAATTTGAAAGGCTTCTGACAAAGTGAGTTCTGACAGACGTAGTCAGTCGTATCAGTATCTACTTTGTTTTTCTGAAAATCTGTTGATGTGGAGAGAAATGTGCGATGCGATGTCAGATCAAAGGAAGACAAAGATGTGTTATTCGTATTTGATATTTTCTTTTATTTTGTAGGAAAATATTTACCAAACGTAGACTAGACGCCTGGTTACCTTTCATTTGATTTCTGACAATATTTTTCAACTATTGTTCTGCCTACGCAGTTAATTATTAATCAAAGGGCATATTAATCTTGAGTAAGGATCTATATCCGTTCATTTTCATTAAATTTGAAAGGCTTCTGACAAAGTGAGTTCTGACAGACGTAGTCAGTCGTATCAGTATCTACTTTGTTTTTCTGAAAATCTGTTGATGTGGAGAGAAATGTGCGATGTCAATGTCAGATCAAAAGAAGACAAAGATGTGTTATTCGTATTTGATATTTTCTTTTATTTTGTAGGAAAATATTTACCCCAAGACTAGACGACTGCTTTTGCTTGGTTACCTTTCATTTGATTTCTGACAATATTTTTCAACTATTGTTCTGCCTACGCAGTTAATTATTAATCAAAGGGCATATTAATCTTGAGTAAGTATCTATATCCGTTCATTTTCATTCTCATTTTTCCCTTCTTGTTCTTCAGATTGCCACGCGAAGAGGAAAATCAATAAGCGCTCGTGGAAGTCTTGTGACGTTGGTTGGTTCTCCTTTCCATTTTCATTGCTGCTGCACATTTTAACCCTTTGGCTTCCTTTCCTAAAAAAACTAAGGTTGCAAAATGCAGGAGGCAATGGCAAAACGCCCACGTACAAGTACAAGTAGGACCGTAGCAGCAGCAGCAGCGTACCGGAAACATCTCACCTAACTCTTCTCTTTATACTCTCCAGGTTCTTGTCAACTTTCAAGCCCATTCATTCCTTCACAGTCTCCCGTCCATTCACTACATTGCACTAGACTTGCTTCTTTTTTACTTTACTTATATAGCGAGATGACCTACGTGCAACGTGTAGGACACCCAAAAACCAGCTAAAAAACCTGGCATGGCAAACCTTACATACAACATTTTCTATATTTAAACTTAAAATGGATGCGGATATAAAGATCCAGCCAGCAGCATCCTGGTCCATTCAGACTAAACCATGGCATGGCATGAAGTTTCCTTGAAGAAGATCCTCAAGACATGGGTTGTACGTTGTAGTCGTCGTCGTAGTAAAGTAATAGTGACAAGCATGCAAAGTAGTAGTCAGCCGAGGAATCAAGCCAACAGTCACAGTCAACCTTAAAGCCTGAAACCCTTCTATTTCTATTCAATTGGATTCATGAATGTAAATCCAAAGTAAAAAGGAAGAGGAAAAAGATAATAAATGTCAGGGACTTCTAAACTGTCATAAACCTCCGCTAAAGCTTAGTTTAGTCAAGAAAATGATGGGGGGTCGCTAAGTGGTGTCGTGTCGCGTCGTGCATTCCCAAAATCCTATTAATAGAAACAAAAACAATAATTTTCTAATTAAGGTCTTTTCCCTTGTACTCGAGCTCAGACCAACAACCAACTTGTCGAAATAAAGTTGTAACGAAAAAATATTTTATAATTATTTACCCATTTTTATTATTTACAGCCATGATTACGGTAAAATGTATGACTATTTTTTTTACAAAAGAAAAATCTAGCTTTTCAACGCATATTGTGTAGTGTAATAATATAGACCAATTTAATTTCGACGATTTGACACGAATACCCCATTGTCCATTGTGGCATGGGTATTACAACAAATTTTGAATCGCAATCTAACCTTACCTCTTTCACTAAGAATTTTGATTTTGAATTGAGATGTAGAGGACATTTAACGACGTAGCAGTAGACAATTTTGATTCAATTCGCACAAAAATTTAGCCAACCGACCCACTTCCAAATTATCTTTTGGAAGTGTTGGGAATTACATGATTTCAAACATCTTTTTCAACTCCACCATTAATTGCCAGTCACTCTTCTGTAAATCCGTA
>WJEZ01003018.1:0-11813 GCA_009869925.1 Thalassaphorura encarpata
TAATTTTTTACTATTTTTCTTCCTTGTCATATTTAATTCATAACTGCCTACGACTTATGACTAAACTTGTTGATTGATGAGACAGCAATTTGTATAATTGTAATTAGTAATGAAATAAAATGAACGTTGCAGCGTTAAAATTTGCCTTGTTGGAATTTGGAATAAAAAAATTGTGTTTTAATTAGTAAAAAATCAAAATGAACAAGAATTATGTAATTACGGTATGAGATATAAAATATTGTATTTTAAATTTACGGTTCAGACTCAAGGATTGGAATTTGCGTTCGGATTATCGACAACAGCTGCAGCATTCTCAGGGTCAAGGTCACCACGAACTCGACTCAAGGCCACGAAAGACACTCCTGTTTCCAGATTTTGCCATCCAATTGGACCAAATTCACAATCAGAGCAAGCCAAATATTTTAATTTATCCACGGCAAGGGCATACGTAAATCCAACATTTTCAAATTTAAAAATATCATCAATTTGAAAACATTCAGTCACAATGTCAGTTTCAACTTGTTTGGAATTCTTTTCTTGAGTCATCTTTGGAAGGGCCTAAAATAAAAACAAATAATTCGAAATTAACCTATTAACCTCAATCAGGTCAGACACTTGTCAAAAATAAAATATAAGAGGACTTACTTTGGCCTCAACGACAACAAATTCCCCAATTCCTGGAGTCAAGATTTTGGATGGACATTTTGTGCAAAAAATATTTGTCTTGTTCCTCCCGTCCTCCGTTACTGCCACCAATGGATTCTCCATATTTTATCTACTGAGCTAGAAAACTGACCTGACCTAACCTAACACAAAAGTCAATGCGGTTCCAACTTCCGAAATAAATCTCCAGTTTTTTGCCCGTGAATAAATTCCGCCTACTAGATTTTCCTTGCAGTGACCACGGAACGGATGCACATGTTTTGCATGTGGAGGCAAGCAACAAAATAATTCAAACCCATTCCCATTGCATTGACTCGGTCAAAAAAAGATTTAGCTGACGAATCTGTTTCAAAACTCGGATAATAATTAGTGAATTAATGTAATTAATTATTGCAGCGACTAGATAATGAGTTTCAGTTCTTCTACCTCGACTAGTACCGGTACAGTTGTCGGCATCGGGTTTGTCACCGAAGCACAAATTGAAGAAAAACGAAAAGCTCGTCAAGAAGAATGGGAAAAGGTCCGAAAACCGGAAGAACCATTAGGTTTGTTATATTTTAATCACAATTCTAAAAATTATGATTTTAAGATTATGATAGTTCAATATTGGTGAATTTTAACGACATACACGGCACGAATTTTCCACAATAACAAATTGTCGAAATTGCATTTTCTGTCCAATATTCTCCATGAATTTTTCGTTTTATAGTTATTTTATTTCTATTCTACATTTATTTTTCATTTATTCACCACAGAGGCCCCTACTGAAGAACCCCATGATGGTCGCTCACTTTTTGATAGACTGCAAGAGCAAAAAAATCTAAAACAAGAGGAATTTGAGGAATCTCGCAAATTAAGCAAGTTATTCTTGTCATTCGTCATACTTTTATTTTAGTTTTATATTTTGTTTTTTAATTAGAATTTATTTTATTGACAGAAAACTTGGTGAAAGTTTTGGATGACGAAGAGTGTGAATTTCTGGACTACGTGGATCAAGCACGAGTTGATGAAGAACGAAGGAAACGAGCTGAAGAAGCCCGTGAACTCAAAGAATTTCGTGATGCCGTGTCAAAATTAAATGAAAAAAGTCAAGAAGAAGCAATCCTTTATGAAATTAGAAGTGCTCAACAACGAGAAAGCGCAATAGCATCAGCTTTAGCAGCCAGAAAATCTACATCCAATTCAGAATCTGATGATTCAATTCCAAAGGTCAAGAAACCTACTCAAAGTCAATTGCTGGCAGGGATTGTCGTTAAACGAAAACAGAGTTTGACCCCGCCCACTTCCACCTCCACCGACAATGGGGGGTCACAAGCTGAAGCTGCCAAAAAACCAAAACTAAATCCACAGACTGAAGCATCAACCAAAATTTCATCAAATCCTTCAACTATTTCCAATACAGTGGCACCAGTTGTCAAATCCGGAATTTTGAGTGCACTGGCTTCTTATGGAAGTTCCAGCAGTGATGAAAATTCAGACGAAGAAGAAAGTGAGAAAAAATCAAAATCATAATCTTGGTCATAAATCATTTCATAATTTATATGAAATTTTTATATACGCAAAATTAAAATAAAAATTACACAATTTACATACTTCTGGAATCTGAACCATTTTATTAAGATTTAATTACAACTGACATCCACTTACACTTTGATTCAATTTAATTGTAAATGAACATTTATTAATAATTCTTTCTCGTCACTACTCGGCAGTTTAATTGGACTAGTTGCTAATTTAATGCAAGAGTTTTCCTTCTTCATAATCTTCAAAATCCTTTGCATCTGGCTTTCCATACTTTTTCTCCCACATGGCTGTGTATGCTTTCTTGGATTCTTCTCGTCGTGCAAAATAATCCGGATATTGAGCCTTCTCAGATGGATGCCAATAATCCAGAACCCAATCCGGACATTCAACCACGCGTTCAAATGCAACACCTCCTGGGGATTTGGTAACTAAAACACACAAAAAATAAAGTCATTACACAATTGAGCAATTAGTCATCACACATTGCAGTAGCCAATTAGGACAAACGCATAAATTGCATGCATGCATACGCATTAATTGCTTTCCATTTTTGTGAAATTAAAATTATAGGTTGTTAGGTACGTCTTCGTCTTCGGGTGAAAACTAAATCAACAATGTTGTTGGCAGGCAGTAAACAAATTAGAGAAGGTTGGATTTTTGGTGAAGCAATTATGTCATCGTCATGCTAAAGCTAAATCAAAACAAGTTTTACATGATTTGAGGTAAGGTAGTATTAATTTCAGTTTCATTCTCAATTCCGTTTATCTCTTATCTCATCTCATCGCTCATTACACAAAACGTTTGAATTGACCTGACCTGACATGACCATAACAACAGGTACAGTTTCGAGGAAAAGCAATTGCAATGCAATGCGGAAGGAGCAACGCAGATAAATAAATTACACGGCTTAATTTGTTAAATTAGGTCAAATAGGTGGCAAAGTTGAACGTAATGACAGCTGACTGATTTGACTGGGGAAAACCCATGCAATACTTAAAAGTTCCCCAAAAATTGATCGATGTCTTATTTTTTTTATAATTAGTGCAACTCCAATGAAAATGCAAATCTTACATTTCTTGGGTTGATAATGTTGATTTTGAAATAATTCTTCTTCTCCAAGAAGGTAAAGTTCCTTGGCTTTCCTCATGTCCTTTTCCTTGGCATTTTTATCAAAACGTTCTCTCATCAACACAGCGTTGTAGCGGTAAACGTGACTAAACAAGTAAAAAATAAATTCATTAATTACATTTTTTTAACCAACTATAATGAACTACTACTTGCTTATGCTTGGCTAAGGTCAACAGCCTCCTACAATACATTAATTAGCCCGGTTTTAGATTTGACACATGACTCAAACCAAATTAGAAACTAAAGTAAATTCATTCATAAGAGTTTTCCGTCCCATCTCTTCTAATGACGAATTGCATTGTATTGTGATTTACTACCTTTTAAATTATGTTACGTATAATAGGTCCTCGCCTCGCCCTGACTTTGTTATTCAATACATACAATTCTCGTGACGAATACATCATCACGTAACCGATCTCTCACACTTTTCCTCATTTCCCATTTCTTCAGACTCCCATTGTTAAATCTGGTTTCACTTCTCCATTTTCTTACAAGAATAAAATCTTGCAATGCGGGCAAAGGCAAATGCGTATACTTTTTTTATTCAGTTTTATGACTGCCAGAAGGAAGAAAAAAATTTATTCAATCCAAATATTTGCTAGTTTTATTTACAAACCACATGCAATTGAAAATATTTCAATTTTGAATCATGATGGATCAAGGGTCACAGGTCACAGACGAGTGGAAATAAATTGATGAAAACACAAAGAAAGAAGAGAATGACATGGTATGATTCTGACCCAAAATCTTTGGATGAAAATGAAAACGTCAACACCCAAGCTAAGTCCAAGTATATAGCCAAGACACTGATATAGCAATCGTTGGATGAACTTAAACTTAACCCATTTCCGCTCTAACACTTCTTAGTTTTATTTATTTATTTGCATTATCATCTCATCCTCTCCCAGCTCAGATTTACTACCAGCCAGCAATCACAAAGAGCAAAGCAAACCCAAAAATGCACTTAACCCTTTAGGTCCAAAGTTGAAATTACAATAAAAACCATCTGAACATCTGAAGGCAGATGACAATAATTAGGTAAAAACAAAACAAGTCGTTAGTGAGTAGTTAACACGGACGCACTACACATTTACAATGACGGATGTGCGTGGCTGGCTAGGTGAAAAGAATGAATGAATGACAATGACACGTAAAAAACAAGTCAAGTTAGTTTAGTTCATAGTTAATCCTAACATTCAGTCTGTAAAATAAAAGTCATGAAGAAATCCAACTGAAATAATTTCCAAGACAAAGCCCAACCCTTACAGCAGCAATGAATCTTCAGAAATTGGGTGAACGAGCGTGAAAAAAAAATACCCAGTGATCGTTGATCGTAAATTCATTCACATTGGGACCATACTATGATTCCTGATGCCCTTTCTCTTTTTCTTCGATCTTTGACTTGACACTCGTCGTTCTCGTCGTCAGTACTCAACGATCAACCTCATCTCGACAAACTACAGCAAAAATTACGACAGTACAGAAGAACAAATGCAAAGTTAGAGTGGCAAGTGCTTGATGCTTGCTGAATCCACCTTGTTTCTTATTTTCTATAAAACCATTTGTGCATTTGAGGCTTTAACTCATTTGACTTAGCACACAGAGAACTTTGTCAAGGATTTTCAATTCAGCATTTGCAATACTATTCATTATTTAACTTTTCTGGTGTCCTTTCCTGCTGAAAGTTTAGCTTAAGCCAAAAGTCCAAATTAAACTAAACAGTTTGCCAGCCCAGATCGTGGGAATTTCACGTGGCGTGTCTTCCTTTTCCTTCCTTCCTGAAGGCAGTGATCTTGAATTAAATTAGAAGGTGAGTCAACTTAAACTGTGAATTATTAAATTAAATTAATAAAATAAGTCGAGGCAAGATCAAGCTTATTTAGCCAGTGGCAGTGAGAGTGTAGAAGTCAAAATCAGGCATTAAATATTTCAAAGTTTAAACCCAAAATTTAAAATGCCTCATTATTTAAAAATGCATCATCAGGGCCAGGCCCAGGCTCAGGCACCTTCGGTCCCAAATTTTATAAACGTTAATATAAATACAAATGGCGGTTTAATGCCGCCAATGCCAATGTCTATGTCAGTACCCTACGATCATAATCAAATTTTAAACCAAACTGAGGTAAAATATCAGCATGAACTAAAAATTTAATTTTTACATTTGCCTAATGACTTATTCATTTCCAGATACAAATGCGAACAAATCAAGCCATGATGAATTTGGCTGGAAGCATGATTCTCCTTTTTATGGCTATGACAGCCAATTCAGAGCCAAAGCCACTTTTCCTAAGGAGTCAACTCGGAGGATTATTCAGTCGAAGTAATGGGCAAGTCATGGAAAGTCGTTACGGCAGTATGAATAACCGACAAGGTCACGCTAATGGAGCAGGGTTTGTCGGAGGTGGAGGTCATAGTCACGGGGGTGCACGTGGGGCTGGTTATTCCGGAATGGCTGGAAATGACCATCGTGGAAGTGGTCACTCTGGAGGAAATCGCTACGGAGATCATCATGGAAGTGGTCATTTCGGTGGAAATGGGAATGGCTTGGGCCCAGGACCCAGTACCAGTCATCGACCAGGCTATGGTCAAGGTCACTACGGTCACGGTGGTAATTCTGGGAATTTTGGACACATGGGTGGTGGGAACATTGGGTACATGAATGGCGGGAGTGCTGGACAAGGGGTCAACGCCAATACGAATGCAAATTCTGGAGGTTTACTTCGCTCTCTTTTTACTGGGGTCAAAGGTCGAATGAAACTTGCGTATTTGGCCATGAAACATGCCCTCAAAGCCATGTTTTACAGAGGAGAACTTGGCGGAGATGACAACAACGGTGGAAGCAACAATGGCAATGGCGGGAATTATGGAAATAATTATGCTGGAAATTATGCCTATGATCGTTCTTCTGCCAAAGCTAAGGCCATGACTCAATTGAAGCGTCGAGCTCAAGACAAGAATTCAATTGAATTTGGAAGGACAGGAAGAACTTATCTAAGGATTGGACTAAACCCAGAATCACCTTGGCCAAGGTGGCTAAGATTCTTGGGTTAATTTATCAAATGTTATGGAATTACTATTCAGTATTAATTAGAACTAGGGTGAGCACTTATGCAGAATTTGAGCAAAGTTAGTGCTGAACGTAGAGACTGACACAGTTAATTCTTATGTGTAAAGAAATAATATAAGCTAAAAAAATCAAAGTTGACCTATAATAAATATAGGCCAGGTCAACAAAATTGATGAATTTTTCACACCGACGAAGAGACAAGCAAAAAATAAAAACAAATCAAACGTTGAAACGTCGCTGTCACTTGAGATGCTTTGATTTAAGCGTAATTACGATTCGTTCAAGGAAAGTAGAAGAAGTTTGTTTGTAACGTCGCAGAAAAAATGTTACCTAATTATTACAAACGATTATGAAATGCTTAATAAATAAAACAATTCATTGACGTCTCCGTGTCTCTGTTTGGCTTGGTCTGGCTAGTGGCTAGTCCGACAGGTTTAAGGTACTTCTATTCCAATTCAATGGGATTGACAGTGACACCTTAACTTATGAAATAAAACGAGTTTATCGAGTTTGAGTCACTTCAATGCAAAATGGGATGAATCACACAGAGACAATAATTTCGTGAAGCCTGTTAGATTGGTTTTCTTTGCATTTTATTTTGGCGTAAGTCAGTTAAACTTGAAGTAATTAAATTTCTCTAAAAACCCATTTTTAATTACATTTGTATAGAGTATTCAATATTTCAATGAATTGCATTCCATCGCATTTCATGAATTTTGCGAATTTTGTTTAATTTGGCATAGTGGAATTAAAAAGGCGCGAATTGACTTCGCCTTGAATTTTTGAATTACGCGGGTGTGAAAGAAAGTAGCAGGGCGTCAGTGATGTTGCCATAGAGTATTAAAAAAGGCGTGAATTGCCGTGGCATAGAATTTTTGAATTTCGCGGGTGTGAACAAATAACGTAACGGTGCGTCAGGAGTAGACACATGGAGGTTTGACATTTCTATGGCACAAACATTGGAATTCTATCATAATCGATTACTCAACCGGGCCCTGTGGTTTTAAGCTTTGTAATTTGCCTGAGTTTCATTTTAAGAATAATTTTACCTCGTGGAAAACTTTATTTCTAAGATAGTCCTATTAAAAATGAAAAATAAGTTCTGAGTGTTTGTTGGTGTTCTTAAAATATTCTCCAATTTCTAACGCGCTTGGCTCGTTTTACTTTTACTGACTCCACATTTCCTCATTTTGATTGTCAAAATTTTCGGCGCTCTGCGCGCAGTACCTCCGACATAAATCGTCTTGATCTTTGCACCGCAAGAATACCTGAGCAAGAGAAATAATACCGAATGGAGTAAATAAAGTATTTCTGTAAATCAAATGAAATAAATCTGAATTACTCTGTTCTGACAGGAAACTTTCCATGTAGTATTGCTTGTACGAGGAAGGTAGTAATCTGACTGGACGACAAGTTATTTGTCTTTCTACTTCCCTAATTAGGTAATTACAGTAAAGAATGAATTAAGTACATGACTTACGGAAATCCATACACACCAAGATTCCACATTTCTAAGGGCTCGTTTGTACAAACTGCAAACTCTTCTTGAATGAGTCACGAGCTCGACGGTCAAATAATTTGTCGTCATAATTCTGATACAACAATCGATATCCCCAATCAGAGGAAAATTAAAAATCCATTCACCACTTTACTTTGCTGTGTAGTGTGTCCTGTGACCTATCAACTGGATTTTCAACAACAACTTTACAAATTGGATCCAGCAATCAGAATTTTCTTTTCTTGGCGCTTGGCCTATGTCCATAGGTTCACATGCTACGGCTACGGACTTGCAAAACCGCGAAGAAAATTCTATGTTTTTGTGTTTACATTTTGCAAAATACCCGGAAAACCGGAAAAATCATCATGGAACTTCCCGAAATTATACCCTCGTTCTCAGCTGGAATCCGTTCTACGACTGACCCTTCAAGTTTTTTCTGTTTCATGGAATCCCAGCGTGAAAAAATTCCAGATATGTCAAGGAAAGAATACATTCCAATATTTTTAACCAATTTTCTCCGAGATAAAATTTCTAAGAAGGGTCCTTCGGGGTCGAGGTCAAGGTCAAGTCGCAAGAATTCAGAGCAAGATATCCCCCTGGATTTTGAAAATCACTCCTACTTTTTACGTCCTGAGATTCGTTTATTCGTCCTGAAAATTCTAAATTATGGAGCTCATCTTAAAAATACTGATGGAATTGGGTTGGATTCCAAGGAATTTGTTCGACTATTTTGTCAAGAGGTAATTTTGGTCTATAACCTTTGACCTTTTGTGTAATTTTTTAATTATGCTTTTTCCTTTTTGTCACCAGATTGAATTTCCATGTCTCGAACTCTTATGGGCTCTGGACGTCAAGTTTGGGCTAATGAGCCTCAGCGTTTATTTAATGAGGTCAGTAAGTCAGGCCATAGTAATTTTTTAAATCAAATTGTTAATCAATTATTTTATTTCTTAGCCTCAAGTCAAGTACCCAGCTGGAATATTTTAAAAATCAGTTCATATCATTTTGTTTCTCTCCTTGTTTGTTGGAAGAACAAACAAGGGGTCAAGGGACAGAAATTCTTCAAGATTTGCTTCGTTCTGTCCTCCTTGCTGGATATTGTAACCCAGAGAGTACTGAGAAATTAATTTTTCTGAAGGAAACTGCCGTTGATATTTTAATCAGAATTCGGGAGCACCTTGCAGCCACGGATATCGAATCTTCTGCACATCAAAATCTTCATTTGGTAGTCGCAATGTTCAGAACTGGTTGGTTTAATTAACTTTTTATTATAGAAAATTAAATTTAGACTAATTTGGCTTTGTTGCAGTTTCAGTGACTGGATGTACGAAGAAAAGATATTTTTCAGAAGAACTTACGCGAATCCTTCGACTTGAACCAAAACTGACCATGGAAGAAATTCTTCAACAGCAAGAAAAATTTGCAGAAAACAGGATTGGCCAACGAATCAATGGCTCAGACGATTTCGTTGGTAATATAGAATCTACAATGCATTTTTTTAATTTAATTTAAGCAAAATTTTCTTGGGTTTATTAAGTTTATTTTAAAATATTTGAATTTTTAGTACATTGGAGAACCTCTAACGAAGAAAGACGTGATTGCCACATCTTGAGAAAAACTTGGAAGATCCAGAAGCATTAAATTGGGAAAATTTGCTTGGAACTATCACAGTTTGGGAACAACGTGAATTTTCTTCGCTTAGACTCATGTCCCTTCTCAAAGCAGTGATCAAAAAATTGTTGACCCTAGGGCTCAGCCGCGAAGGAAGCAAAGGTCCATTGTTGGCTGCATTCATTCTTGCTCGTCATTGTTGCCTCATTGCTCCCAAGAAATTTCACCGCTATGAGGAATGGTACACTAGTCAATTTCAAAAAGAATTTGAGACTTGTGCAAGGGAATTAAAAGCCTTTAGTTTTTTAATTTCCACACTTTCTGCATTGGTTTCCATTGAACCCACTTGTTTTCTTCGAGTTCATGCAATGTACCCCCCATATATTCCCGTTGGTGGGGATGAAATTTGGGATGCATACTTGGCAGATGCCAAAGGTCGGATCACAGAGTATAATGAAGTGGAAGAAGCCATGGAATTTGAACCTAATCTCAATCCAGTTGATCCTGTAAGTTCAAAATTTCCAACGCAACCAAAGAAAAAAATTTTGACCTTAAATTGACTGAAACTTTTTTCCAGATTCAACACGACGTGGATACTGCAATCAAAACTTATGAAAGAGTTAAGAGTATTCCAAACAANGCAATCAAAACTTATGAAAGAGTTAAGAGTATTCCAAACAAAGTAAAAGAAATGCTCATGTTTCGTAAACAATATTATTTGGAATCCTTTCTACCAGCTTTAATTAAAAAACCGTAAGTCAATAATTTTTCGTAGCCTGACTTTGACCTTGCAGTACAGTGGATTTTTTTTTCAGAATTACGTCATCCATGAGTGACGCTCGGCTCAGACTCATTGAGGCGCTAAATGCAGCTGGGAAAATCCCCCAAAAACAATATGCTGAGTACAAGGCTCAACGACAACCGTAAAAAACTACCAAGACTTAATTACATTAAAGCAAAAATAAATTAGCGATGCACCTGAAAACAGTATAAAAAATCGAAGCTTATACACAATAATTCATATTTCTATATTTTTTGTGTGGTTTTGTCGCCATATATATGTATATGCTTTTGCGTGTCTGGCCTCGGGAGATTACAATTGAACATGCACAAAGGTCGGAAGGAACTCCCGAACTCTGAACACGAAAGATATCCACACGATAGTACAATTTTTTTGTAGACAAATTACACAGCTCAATAGCAGCGAGTTATACACTAATACAAGTAGCTACAAAGCCTAGCATAGCAGTGGTAGCTAAAGCTAGGAAGCAGGTTATTCAGTCAATCAGTGCTCGAGTTATTCGGGAGAACCCGTACCCGGGTAGTTAGAGCTCTAGAGTTGTTACCGTGTCTGCCTTGAAGAATTGTAAATATTTAAGAAGACAAAAATAAAAAATACAAAATAGTACAGAAATTTCGAAAGCTTGATTGGCCCATAGCATTGAAGAACAAATTTTGTGTACATTGTTCAAAAGAACAAGCGGTAGATGAGGAAATTTAAATCCCACGCCACTGCACTCGACCTCATCTGTTTGCCTTTGGCACTTCTGGAAAAAATTTGTCCGTAGCATAATTTTTTAAATGAACTAGAATCCCTGTGAATTCCAGTTTGCATTCCATTAAAGTTCGAATTTCGAAAGTTAAGTCAACATGCATTATTCCTTAACTCTACTCGCTGAGAAAATTAAGACCAAAGTTACGACTAGACGCGCTGTCGCTGTGAAAGGATTAGTTGTCCTTGTTGTGATTTCAGTTCTATTCAATTTGATATTTAATTTTGAGATTGAAGATGAAGAAAAAATCAAGAAGACAATCTCCACGTCAGGATTGTATTCGATTCAAACGGAAGGGTGCTCAATTATGGATACCAACTTGAGTCCTGTGCAACCGAATGGTTTAAAAAGGCCTGACTGTAGTTATGAAGAAACATTGTCGACTTTAAATGATGCAAATCAGGTATAAAAGCTTAGTTTAATATGAAATTGATAATTCGTTAAGATGTGTTTTTTTCATTCGTCCAGATGCTCCAGTTGACATCTCAATTTGCATATGCTAATTGCTGTCTTCAGACGATTGAGAGAATTAAGGATCTTCAGTACAAGTGAGCAAGTTGCATAGTTAAAGTAAAGCGTTTCATTTTTTATTGACTTTTATATATTTTAGTCTTTCAGACTGTGAGAAACTGACCGGGGACAACTATCTGAACGTTTCAGACAAGGAAATGTTCATCACACGCTGTGGTCATCATATGAACTTTGAAGCCAATTTCAAAATAACTCCAGAAGTTCAACGAAAAATTACCAAATGGGAATCAACCCCACC
>WJEZ01003019.1:0-11811 GCA_009869925.1 Thalassaphorura encarpata
CATTTCTCGAGCAGCCGAAGCTATGACACCAATCATTCAACTCTATCATCTTCGCTACTTTCTCCTAGAGCGCAAACCAACTCGTGGGCACTAAATTTCTCGAAATTAATACCCTAAATTTAAATTCTCCTTTCAAAACCTTAACTCAGCTAATGACACAAATTCCAAATTAAATTCGACGTAAAGAGTTTGATAGAACGATCATGTAATTTACCCGTGCAATTTATTGAACCATTGTTATAATTTAATTCCTACCGACAATTTATCTTAAACCATCAGACTAAATCTCATTGACTTCTTTTCAATTTGACTCGACCAGTGATCAAGTCATATTTTTGGTATTCTTGCAATTGACAACACTCAAAGATATTATCGAAGTATAAACAAAAGTTAAAGGAAGATAGAAAATTTTGCAGTTCCAATGAACTCTTTCAAATTCATATTTCATAACTAATTAATACATACGAATTTAGACCGGGTCCCACTTTCTCAATGTTTCTACGAACTCTTGACTTTATCACATTTATTTTTGACCTTGTCTTGTTTTACTTTAAATTACAAAAAATCTTCAGGTTTACTAAGTATGTGTCATGTACGCAAAAAAAATATTTGCACACCATTACCCCGATCACCGGATCAAATGAGAAACCCGGTTTTTAAACATATCTGAACTTGTGTATTTCTCTGAACTGTAGTAAGAGTATAAAATGAAGTTTAAGTCTACTTTTTGCAGCGTTAAATAAGAATCTGGAATTAGAATTGGACCCAAGAAGTCTACAGACTCGGGCTTAGTTTTCAATAGTTGGAATGTTCTGTTCATGTTGGTGGTGCAAATACTTTTACGTCGATAAAAAACTTATGCTCCATAGCATTTTTTGCAGACAGACGAGTAGCAGGATAATAGGTTAGTAGCGCCTGAAAAGAGTGAAAGAACTCTATAATGCGAACCCTACCAAATTGTTATTCAAGTCAATTTAGCTTACGTATAAGAGTTTTAAAGCGTCTGGAATACTTCGAAGTGTTGGAACGAAAGCAGTCAAATCCTGTCCCTCCCATCTTGGAAAGCAGGGCTTGTAATCAGGCAAGGTAGTGATTCCTGGCCAAGTCTCTTCGTCAGGTGTGCCAAGGGTTCGAAATATTCGAAACAATTGGTCAATCTCAGAATCTCCAGGGAATAATGGTTTCGTAGTTAACTGCACAACACAAAATTAAGCATAAGCCGTAAGCTTCCAAGTATGGCATGAATAGTGGAATTAGGTTTTTTTAAAAGCGAACCATTTCGGCAAAAATGCAGCCAACACTCCAAACATCAACCGTAGTTGTATAAAGCTTGGAGCCCAAGAGAATTTCTGGAGCTCGATACCACAATGTCACAACCTGTAGTTTGAATTCAATACAGTTTAAGAAATACGTTCTGTAGTTGATGGTCAAAGATAATTTCTATCGTGTCAAATGTCAAACAAGGTACAAGTTGTACCTCATGCGTGTATGGACGCATTGGAAGAGCAAATCCTCTTGCAAGACCAAAATCGGCAAGTTTGAGATTCCCTTTGGCATCCAAAAGAAGATTCTGTGGTTTCAGATCCCTGTGTAGTATTCTGTGGGTATGACAAAAAACTAAGGCACGCAGTAATTGCCATAAATATGATTTGGCTTGTGGAATTGGAAGGCCTTGTGACTGACTGTCAATATATCTAAAATGAAATGGTGACAATGAATGGACTGAATTTTTAATTGATTTTGGAGAAATCTAGTATTCAAATCTAACTTTTTCAGATCCATTTCCATAAACTCAAAAACTAGAAAAAGCTTTTTCTCTGCATGAATCACATCCAAAAGTTGAACCACGTTCTGATGATCCAACTCTCTTAGAAGTGAAATTTCTCTGACAGCAGTACTTGGGATTCCTTCTGATTCTCTGTCATTGGAATAATGAGATTTCTTTAATCATCAAGAAATGAACGAATGAACAAATTTAAAGTAAATTGACTGTATTTCTTGCTTGGCGTATGATGCAGTGATTTTTCATTCAGCAAATAAGGTAACCGGGGCTGTGATATAGGACTAAAAACACTACACCACAACACCGGTACCCTAATTGCCAAACAACTGTGGAGTCCTCCCTCGCCAAGCGCAGACCTAAACATTCTTACTCAGATGGTTAAATTTTCAAAGCAAATAAAAATACACGTACGATTCTAAGCGAATTTTTTTGAGGGCTACGAGTCTGTTCCCATTCATAGTATCCTTTGCTTTGTAGACAATTCCGTAGGTGCCTTCGCCAATCTTTTCTACTTTCTCGAAACGGTCGCTCAGGCCATCCATCTTTCTAAGCGAGACTTCCTTCAAGATTCAAAAAACAAAATCTGCAGTAAGTTTCAATTTCAGTTTCAGTAGAGTAGAATACGAGTACTATTATTGGTTTTGTCGATCTTGCTATTTTTCAACTTGGTTTTATTTATCAAGTGAGCGGGTCAGTCATTTAAAATAACATGCAATCATAGAGATGTGGTTCTTAAAGCTGATCAAACTTTGTTTTAATCCATTCCAAGGAAAAATTAATCCCTTTACAGATAATTTAATAAAATCACCAGCTCAGTTAGTCCCTAAAACTCCGAATTCCAACACAAAAACTTCATACCAAATACGACTGAAATCAAAACTTGTCATCCCGAAACTCTTTCCAGGATTCCTGATCTAATTACATTTAATCTACTGCTAGTTCCCTCCTGATGGATTCGTTTTAATTTAACATTTCTAGTTTGTGAATATGCGTAGTCACTTTAAAATTGTACTCTTACACCTCAATGAAATGAAATTGCTTTCTAGTTAATAAATTCCCGTATTTTGTCAGGTTTGACCTGATTAATTTTTGATTTGCTGAAATGACCCAACTAAAGTTCACGGCGTTAGCTAAAACAACCCAAAAAATTGTCATAAAAGAAAAA
The DNA here is from genome assembly GCA_009869925.1 of Thalassaphorura encarpata. Taxonomy (NCBI): domain Eukaryota; kingdom Metazoa; phylum Arthropoda; class Collembola; order Poduromorpha; family Onychiuridae; genus Thalassaphorura; species Thalassaphorura encarpata. The sequence goes on from WJEZ01003019.1 coordinate 2,949, forward strand.
TCCCAATTTGTAATCAGGAGTGCACATTGCAGATTACAATTTAAATTTCTCAAATTCAAAGTTTCAAAGTCCATTTGTTTCTAAAACGAAGACTTGATTTGTCACCGAATCTGATCAGATCATAATCACAGAATAAGATAATGCCAACCCGACTTAGCCTTATATTTTTACTCATTTAGCATTATTGGACTCACCTGACCCGCGACTGTCACTCAAAGAAGTATCAATAGATTAGCCCGAACCGGAACAAAATTATTTTGAGATGATGTTGCTGCTGAATATTTTGAAGGCGTCGCTTCGGGTGGCAAAGGAAGGGACGCCGGACGTGGGATTCACCATAGGCTAATTTGAGCGCCAAGAGCGCGGCGCTTGTTATTCCAAAAACTCAACCTTTAATGTCATGGTCACTTTAAACGTACTTGACCCAGTGTGGACAGAGGTCATGATTGGGACGGGTATGACCCGAAAAAGAAGAGTGAGGACGAAAGAAACTAATTATTATGAGTGAGACGGATAGACGCGTCGAAGAAAGGATGGGTGGAATTTGGCTGGCTGGCTGCTGGACTGGAGGGAATCCGTGGGAAAGGTTTTGGAGCCAAACCACTACAAGACTTGTTCCTCTCTGAAGAGAAGAAAGAAAAAAAGAGATTCATTGGATATTGCATCCATCCATTCCCTATGGTCTGCCTGGCTGCCGTGGAAGTGGAATAGAGCCAAAAAGCTTCCCTCCGCTCCGAACTGGCTCCAAAATAGATTTTAGCGTCAGCGTCCGCTCCCGCTCTCCTATACATACGTAGTAGTGAATTGAATCCAGTTCTACAAAACCCAGTAGTGCAGTACAAGTACAACCCATGCCATAAGCCCTTCTTTCTCAATTTGTACAAGAGCAGAAGGCCTACTACAACATTGAACATTGGGAATGGGATAGGCCGGACGGAAAGAGTCGAATGCTAATGAATAAAATCCTAATCCCAGTGTCTGCCAATGCTATGCTATGTTGTGCTTCATTGCAAGTGCTTAGCATTTTAACCCATAGCTAAAGTTCAAACGAAAGTGAAGTCTGGGTCTTTGGTTTTACAAGTCAAATCTGCGGATTTGGATTGAGATTTGACAGGGCTTAAGTAAGGCCAAGACCAAAGCGGAAGGGGGTGGTAAAACGTATGTTTGAGAATATGATAACTACGGAGGAGATGCAGTTGTTTAAAATATCAACTGCCTTGTCTTGATATTTCTTGCCCATATTTATAAAGTTTAAAAGTAGGATTGCATTTGTATCGGCATTGCAATTACAAATTGCAAGAGAATTTTCAGCCCACAAAACTACTGATTTGAACTTTCGCTTTCAACAATGTCAAAAGTTCAATGAAGCACTTCTGTTTTTTGTTCTCCTGCGAATTCGTTTTATATAACTGAACAGATGAAAAATGGTACTTTGTTCTTGACGGGTTTAACTTCTGCAGCTAAATTCAATTTACCACACGATTAGAGTAAAACCTTGACAATTCTTGTGCTTGTAAATTCTTTAGCGAGAACGTTCTCAATTCCGAAAGTAATACAAATGTCTGCGATGGAATAAACCGTTAAAATAATCTAGTAGACCGACAGACTTATATGGATAATTTCGGGTTCACATCTGTACTTTTAATTCTGTATCTTGTACCTGAAAAGAAAATCAAGTAGTCGGACGTTGGTGTCAATTTATTCGATTCTCAAAAGGCTTAAGATACTCAATAGGAACACAAATTGTTAAAAATAGACTTTGTATTATTATGTCAAATTGCCCTACCTCAACATTGATGTCACGTATTTTTCTGGATATATATAAAAATACTACCATTTAATTTCAAAGGTCGATTCTCTAATCGCGAAATAGAGAAGTAGTAATTTAGAAATCAACAGGATCAATAACTTCGCTTGCCGCACACAAATAGAGATCCAATGAACCTATATTTAACCTTGGTGTAATTTCTAAACCAGGCAGATGCGCGTTTATGAAGTTCAAGGTTTCGCTGATAAATCCACTGAGACTATTAAATCCTTTATCAAAAATAATATTATATCTAACTCAAAATCCCGTTCCATTAAACCCAAACAACTAAACAAAATTCCCTTGAACTATAAACCCTGAAGAATATTATTGAATACGCATTAATTGAACTCAAACTGAAACGAGAATATTCTTCTCAGATGTAACCTTGTATTAATATCGCTGACTTGAACTAGAAATTTCTGCTCTAGTATTTGTTTTCACCTATATGGGCGGATTGCCCTAAAGTGTACAATTTTCAGGCAACATTATTATTAATTATGTACTTTAGTCAAAATTGTAGGCATTTCTATTATTAGCCTCATTCATGGACAGTACAATGAAACCGCACCGCACCGATGAGACAATCCTATATTAGTCATTATGATTTGCTATTTCCGAAGACACGTCACTGTGAACCGATTTATTGATAAGATATTTGGTCACAGCTAGTCTACCTGTAAAATAATTTTAGAATTTCATAGGAAATAAATTGTATTTAACACCGAACTGTATTTACAGTAACGCGTTGAGGTTTTATTGTAACGAAATGAAAGTAGTCGAGGAGGTAGTAAGGTTAGATCATCACTTCATTTCCTAATAACATTTGTTGAATTTGTTGCTACAAATGTTGTGTCATATTATAAAACTGTACAAAATATAAAGTGTCTGATTACAATATAATTATACTAATGAACACGCACATTTGATTTGATTCGAGTACTCCAACTCCCTATCATGTGAAACCTGTACATTGAGCTCTTGACCACTTTGTATTCTAATTCGGGTCCAAAGTACAGTACAAATTTTGTACCGCACCTAAGGCACATGGACGTGGACGTGACTATACTCTAGTTCTAAAACTAAATCATCACCGGCCAATTTTATCTAAAAATTCCTTATTTGACGCAACTCTTCTTTCCTTCTGATGACGAAGCCTTGTTTTGTGCATCTCCATCAACATATTTTGTCTCAACACATCCAAAGGTGTCACAATGGATAGAGATCCACTACTATCCGGTGCTGGCTAAAATTTATAAAAATAAAACACTTGTAAATTAATTAGTCACTTGATCCCACTCTTCAAAGGGATGAAAAAACAAAAATGTATTGTGGATCAGCTGTTTATCAAATGAAAATTCATCAATCTCACCTCGTTAAACTCTGGAGCTCGATGTCTACTCGAGTGATGATGATGTTTGGACCTGTGATGATGATGATGGATATTTTGTTGATGATGATGATGTCTTCTAGATTTTGAATTGGAGTGCTGTGTAGGTAAGCCTTCTACAGAGGAAGCTTCCAGTACGAGAGCGAGAGTGATGATCACAATTAATGATACGAGAGTCCAAGAGCACTTGTGGAGCTTGAGCCGCCTCAAATTCACTAGGTTATTGATACCCATGAAGGTCTTCCGAGGGCATTCTTCTATCTTGGACGGGCTGATGCAAGAATCATTGCGACTACTTCTAACCTCATTCTCCTTCGCTTATCTTTCGATACATCTGAAGCTATTTTGAGAAAAATAATGAATATTATTAATTAGATCTGTTTTCTTTTGCTTTCAACTGTTGAATTGTGTTCTCGTGATTAAATTTTTCTGAGATGTTGACTCTGCCTTTGTCACTTACTTTCTGATCGGGATGCATAACAGATTTGTGTTTTCTGAAACGAGTTTTCGTCAAACTATTGACGTAGCGGTTTGTAACTTATGATGCCGGCTGATTCGACACACTCCTTCTCAGAATTACAAAACTGGCTTGCCGTTAAGCCTAGCCTGGCTGAATATTATCTGTTGGCTTTGCGTAATTTGAAAAACATTCAAGAGGTATAAGGTGAATGGGACAAAAGGATTGATTGAGGAAATTGTATTGATTGAAATGTAACAGTGTACGTGTTGTTTTTGGACTTGTTACGTTACGTAGTATTACATCCAGACTCAAGAAAATATTATTGGAAGTAGTAGACAGAGTAAATTTTTCCAAATGCTTTCTGCTCTAATGGTGAGTTGGAAGTGTGAGACAATGTGAAAACTTCTGGACATTTATTGAGTAGAGAAGTGGAAAGGTGGACTGGCCTTTGGCTCGGCTAGGGCACGCTTGAAAGAGTGCTACAGAATCACATCACAGGCTTGGTCTGGCTTGGCAGTAGTTGGCAGCTGTAGATTAGGTCCAATTTTAACCACATTAAATGAACTCTTATACATTTGGCGATTTGGTCAACGGTGTAATTAAATGATTTTTTCAATAGATTCATTTATTAAGCAGACGCCAGCAAAGTAGAGTATCAGGCGGTACGCGATATAAGGGTAAGGTAAGGTTAAGTACAAGCGTTATGCCATTACATGATCCCATGCGAATTTAACTTATAATAAAAACCTAAACCTACCACATCGCATCATATCAAACATTCATTCGCAATCTATCTCAACATATGATCAAGTTTTTGTAAAATCAATGCCAATACCAATTCATTCAGAGGTCCTGTCTAGAGAATGATTTGCAATTCATTTTGCTGAACCATGCTGGCTGAGTTATCAGGCAAAAGTCATCTAAGGGACACGGCATTAGTGAGACGATTGAACAATGCTGGCATCATCTTTACACTTGTAATCACCATGCCCTACCCTGATCATAAAATATATTGCATCATTCGATTTTATACGGTCACCACCCTTGCTTTTTTGTACAATTAGCTAATTATATCGACAATTTCTCATATCTGTTCGTCCAGATAATTTTATTGATGATGGACAATTCATTTATTCCGTGTTGAAATAAAAAATACCATAATGGTGAGACCATAAGGTCGCTGGTTTCTAATTTCTTGCATTTACAGGTTTAAACTTTATTGGCAAATGTTTTACAGAATATATTAAGCTGTGTTTCAGGACTTTGCAGACGATAATTTTGTGCTAAATTGTATGAATAGGATTTAACTTCACGCAACTTAGCATTTTAACTTGTCTAGAGTTATTAAATAGATAAGATTTGTGGATATTTGTATTTACATTCGTTTTATGTGGATTTATACTATTTTATGGCTATTATAATATATAATCCCGTCTTGTCACGTTTGTACCTAACCAAACGGATGACCATTGACTGGCATAGGATTGGGAGAAATGGGTTATATTAGATATTATGTAGCCTCAATGAGTTATTTGGGCTTAATGCTAAATTATCAATATGAAAAGCTTATAAATTTTGCACACGTACTCCCTGAGTGACTTTCGGCCAGGGTTCATTCCATCCAATTCCAATTCCAAACTCTGAAAATAAAAATCAAGTGTTTTATGACTCGTCTACATTTTAATCTTTACTATAATTATATGCTAGAATAATTGAACTTGAACTTTGTTGATTTGCTAGTTCAAAAAACCAAATTTCTTATTGAGGTTCAGGCGACAGGTTGGTTCAACATATAAATATAAATTTTATCAGTATCCTTGTAAGAGTTGAATTTATATTTTTAGTATATCACGCAGTTTGCGTTGGAACTGCGTGGTTTATAAAGTCTGCAGTTCTGGTATTGCATAATAAAAATGGCACGAGGTTTTCGCCAACTCCTGCATGTGCTGATTGTATTCATTCTGTCTGACTCTGATTTTGATTCACCGACCAACACCCCAAGAATTCAGATTCAATGATCCTTTCTCCCTTTGATTTCTTTTCGGAAATCAAAAACATTTATGCTCTGCTGTTTACATATGAAATCAAGTTTCCTTATTGTGAGATCTCCTCAACTGAACTTGTACTCATGTGTTCTGAATCAACCTTGACACAATTTTATTGGAAACTTTCTTTAAGGGCAGCAACGATATCATGACAAGATTTGAAGATTAAAAATAGAAATCTAATACTAGTATAATGAAATTCAGGAAATGTTTCCAAAATTAGATAAACCACACGCGCACGCGGTCCGAAATTAAGTAATCCATCGGCAGGGTTTAATAATAAAACAAATAATATAAATAATAACAAAACTTGCATAATGCGGAACCTTGCAACTTGTAGGATTGCATGTAATCAAACAGGTAATCTGCAATGACAAGGTAATCTCAGTATGATATTTGTGTTGACACAAATGGGATTTTGCACTTGCAGGCAGGCGTAGGCAGATCAAACCAAACCAGTTTCAATTCAATTACCATGAATCCAATCTCAAGGTGCGTCAAACCAAAGTCAAAATAATATTGTTGCGACAAAATCTTTGACTAATCAAGTTTATTACTTCCTGCAAGTCTTATCATCAGGACATCAGTTCATAGGCCAGGCATATGCTCATTTTCATGATTGGATTGACGCAATTACGGGGTTATTCCACAACAGATTGTTTACTATTTCACTTTCATTGTTATTTCTCGGGTCGAACGTAAACCAAGACCTTGATTAAATTAAATTAATGTGCACTGGGTTTTACTTGGATTTATCTGTGGTCAAAAATTATAAGGCTTTAATTCTTGTGTACCTATCTACAACAAAATTATTTTCAAGTTCAACTTATTACATTTTTCCTGCACAATCAATTCATAAGTAGGGTTAAGCTTAACTCTGAGTAAAATGACCTTTGAACAAAGATTTTGCAGGCCAAGTTAAATGGAGTTCTTCAGTCATTTGCTGAAGGATGCGATAAGAAAATGAATGGATATTTTCAAGTTCAACTTATTACATTTTTCCTGCACAATCAATTCATATGTAGGGTTAAGCTTAACTCTGAGTAAAATGACCTTTGAACAAAGATTTTGCAGGACAAGTTAAATGGAGTTCTTCAGTCATTTGCTGAAGGATGCGATAAGAAAATGAATGGGAAACACACGTGGAGTTAATTGCTTTTGGGTACCTTTGACAATTTCATTCTAATTTGCATAAACTCAAGTTTTCCTTGTTATTGGGACGACACCACCGGTATTAAAATAATGTAATTATTCATAATTAATTTAAAAAAAATCTCATACCAACAAAGAGTTTTGAGCGACAATGGAGTGTCAACTANAAAAAAATCTCATACCAACAAAGAGTTTTGAGCGACAATGGAGTGTCAACTATTTGGCGTTTTACAGGACCAATGGATTTCTCGGATTTCATTGCGGCATAATTTGAAATCTGTCTAGCTTGGAAGAATATTTCGCGAAATATGGACGAAAAATAATTGAGCTCGATTTTGACTCTGGATTATATCTTCGAGATCGTTATCGCTGCTACCACAAATTGTGATCGAGTAAATTCAAGCTTGTTTGATTCACTGCTGAGCGTAAGTTGTAATAAATTCATCTGTATTGTATTCTGTAGTGTAGCTTGGATTTGTGTTTTCAGAAATTCTGAATTTGTGGAACAAAGGACATGTAGAATCGTTAAAACGAACTCTAATTTAATTTAATTGATATCTCCATTACAGAGTTTTCAACTCAAGAAAAATGGGAAAGCATTTTGGTGAATTGGGACGTCTGTATGGGATCATCACGTACAAAATCTCCCCATTTGAGCAGCGTGCATTTGCTGGTTTCTTGAAAAAGAACATTCCAAATACTTTTCGCCGGATTTATGACAATGTTTTTATTGTCACCCCTCCTTTTCTTCTTACCATCTTCACCTACTACTATGTGGAGGATCTAGCCATCCGAATGGCCAGGAAAAAACCAGAGGACTACGCTTGTGATGAATAATCAACTCTCCATTCCAGAATCAAAATTAAATTGAACACTTATACCCATCTGGATCGGATTGAAAATGTGAATTAGCTCAGAAAAATTTACAAAGAACATTAACATCAAAACAATATCTCAAATCTTGGTTAAATGGTTGGAATTGTATGATTCTCATTCTCAACGGAAATAAAATAACTTAAAAACTGCTTAATTTTTTGGCTATTGTTGATTCGTATTAGGAGTAATTGAAGGGGGAAGGTTTATAGGTATATAAATAGATTGGACTGACTAGGTTGAGGGCAATGTTATTTGATTGACGACAATGGTTTGTAATTGCCAATTGCTGGCACGTAGGACGTACTTCAGGCTAAGCATTCCCTGAGGAGATGAAAAAGAGAAAGAACTCAAGATCGCATGTTCATGTGTTATTTTTGTCTTCTTAACTTGACCCGATAATAAGTTGTATTGCAGAAGGATTCATATTTATGTGTGCCATACTTGACAGAAGGTAGATTCGCACATGAGGATGAACAGTTAGTTTGCCTTATGCTAATAAGTTCAAATCTTGACTTGGCTTGAATAATTATTTGTCTTTCTATTTCAAACTTTCTGTGTCCACCTTATTTCCGCCTTCTCGTGTGCAATGCAAGACAGTAAGAAACTATTTTTACGCAAAAGAATAGAATAGGATTAGTCTCGGGCACATTCTTGCCTGCTAGCTAATTGTAGCGTTCCTGTCAATCTTATTAAAATGGAAGGGACGATTCTAGTTAATTTTTTGGAAATTGGATTTTGGTTTGGGTCACTGACAATACTGATCATTTCTTTGGTGTCTAAGTTCTCAGAAGAACACGTGCCGCCGTCACTACTACAATTTATCAGATATGGCAAGCTTAACATCACAAAAATTAAAACAAATTCTGTTTTCACCGCTATAGAAGTTCCGAAAAGGTTAAATTCAATTGACATAATAAATTCAACTGTAGCCAAATCTAATTAATATTTATTCCAAATTCTACAGTTGGTTTGCTCATTTTTATCTCTTTGCTGTGATATGTCAATCAATTGTATTTTTCACCATGCTAAAAGTTTACTTTTTGTTTGAGAATTCTCTCACGCAAAATAGTAGCAGTGGAGTGTGGGTGGCTTCTCTGTTGAATGTGTTTGGTGGAAGTGCAAGAAGTCAAAGT
>WJEZ01003020.1:0-11799 GCA_009869925.1 Thalassaphorura encarpata
TTACTTTTGGAAGGGAAGGAAGAAGGAAGAACTGATCCAGTTTTATTGAGGGTTCAGGAGTCAAAGAGCACTTTGTCCATACCCGTCTCTCCATGGGACTTTGACATCAAAGGCTCATCTTTATCATTTTGAGAAAAAGTTGACGGAAATGCCAAGATGGAAGGGAAGGAAAGGAAGTCCAACTCTTCTGCATCCATTAGCCCATCATTTTCATCCCAAAGGTTCGTACTGTCCCAAATTCAAAAATAAAGTGTCTCAAGTAGCCTGAGAATATTGCAAAATTGAATCTCAAGGAAATTAAGTCTAATTTGGCAATAATACTTTGAAATTTTGATCAGAAATTAACTTTAATTTACACCAGCGAAAATTCTATAATTAAATTCTTTGTAATTACGAACAGAAACGAGATTTATTTATTTATACAGTTTATATCACTAGATAGAAACTTGTAAAAACGATTGCATCTCTTGTATACCTAAAGCAAAAACATAAAAAGAATCGGAGAAATTACAGGAAGCAGAGTTGGAGTGTAAGAAATAAAATCTAATTTCTCTCCATTCCAGAACACTTGGCTGGCATCTCCATGAGTCCTAAGAATTCTCAAGTGTTCGTTCCCTAATTAATTTGTCTTCTTAATTCTAAAAGCATTTATTCACGCCATGCCATGTCATGGCATGCTATGTCATGGCCCGCTCTTCAATTGTCTGTTCTTGATTAGTTTTTGCTCCTTGATCCTTGCTTCCTTCTTGAATTGAATGAGAAACTCAAGATGGACTTTCGTTCAAGAAAACTTTTCCAGACGAAGACAGAAACTAAATTGACTCAAGAGTCAAGAGTCAAAATTCTTTTTTCTGTGGACAGACAGAGACGCCTATTTGATTGCTCCTAGTATTGCTTCCGCTTGTCGTTAATTCTTATTGAGTGAGTTTCTTTTTAACGTGTTGTCATTGTGTTGAGACATTTTAGCCTCAGTCAGTTCAACTTTCTTCTTAACTTTCTTGATTGTTAATCAATAAAGAAAAGTGGCCTATAGACCTATAGCTATAAATGATCATGATCTTCCCAAGGGATAAGTTTCTAAATCATCATGACCTGACCTCATTTCATGGGCCAAACAATTTAGCTTCTGATGACCTCATCACGGATAACACGTTTAACTTCAAAGACGTTCACGAAAAGAAAACATTTCTTAGTTTCTAAAATCTAACTGCTATACATGTAGATAGCAATTTGCTTCCTCATAAATAAAGAGCAATTTGTTTCCTTCATGCTTAATTTAATTTAATGAGCAAACATTATTGAAAAATAAGTCAACGGAGCATGGCTTTTTAATTTGAATTTTTGCCCCGAAGCCCTGGCCATGGCCCTCATCTTTTTACCCTAAATTAGAGCATGTTGTTTACCTTTCATTAAAAGGGTAAACGAGGAAGGAAAATTGTTTAGAATACTTAATGAACCTGAACTCTCACAAGTAATACGTAAACGTAAACGTAAACGTACGTATTCATTACATGAAGAAGCCAGGAAAAGTAAAATCAACTCAAGGCATATTGCATAAGTTGACAATTCTTGATGCAAAATAAAGTTAGTCATTTCATTTTGAATTTGGATAAAGTAAAAAAAAAGTGTTTTGCGAGTCTGGTCCCACAAATTGAGCAGCAGCAGCAGGAGACTCTAGCTCTACTTCAGCCTGAGCCAGGCCAGAGGCAATCGATTCTGTTCTTCCATCTCCAGATTCCTGGCCAGAAAACTCGTCCTTGTTGGAAAATCGTCAGCGTCTCTTGAAATAGCAGCAGCAGCAGCAGCAGCAGCATCCGTACCTACTTTGTACTCTATACAGCCAAAGTCCCATTCATGTTTCTACTTTCTCCCGTACTTTTTGCGTGCCTGACTAATTTGCTTCATTTCCGTCTTCTACTTTTACCCTTGGGTCTTAAATTTAAAAGTGAAAGTCTAAATGGGACAGAATTTTATCCCTAGATAATTTGGCCTAAACCTTTGAGAATAATGTCATCTGACTTTTTGTAATTTCAATGTCAAATGTTCAAAAATAGCAAAGTATAATAAAAATAGGCTTATACAATACATTTACACTGTTCCAATTAATATTCATTATAAAATTCTTACTGATTTTGGAATTTTACAACATTTCTCAGAGCAATGCCAACAAAAATAACTATTTTTTTCGCAAACTGGGTGAGATTGAGACACAAGTGTTAAAACACGAAGTCTGCCTGACTCTGATTTAGTATTCCAAAGAAGGAAGCTTTGCGGCGGTTGACAGATAATGAGATAAGGACATTTCCACTTTACTACTTACTCAGATGGTGAAAACTTTTACGGCTGTCGTTGTCAATTCAATTTTCTCAATACAGGTGCAGGTAGAAATAAATTGTATAATGCTTTAAGTTCATAAATTTAAGATTTAAAAATATTTTTCATGTTATCCTGTATGTGCCTGTTGCGATTTCTCCTCGTTCGTTCTTTTATCCAGATGAGTAGGCCGGTTTTCCCAGGATCGATCTGTAGCAAAATATTTTGGTTTAAACCCTCCATGTTTTCTTGTTTTGATTTCACCAGACCAGAATTGTATTATTATTTATTTACATTCAATAGGATTGCAGACCACAAGAGTTACTTTCCTGCTAGGGTTTTGACCTCTGTGGTACTTATGTATACATGCAGATAAATAGGACACAAGTTCCCAAGTTGGTTCTAAAGCTAGAGCTATATTTCCTTTCCCGAATTTGAATTCCCAAGCGTAACAGAGGACCGGTTGGCTGGCTACTCTGAATTGGAGAATCTCTTTGCTTGACTTGGTCAAAGTGACTCAGTTTTAAATTTCAAAGGAAATAAGATGAGAAAATAAGTCAAGAGATGAGAATCTGAGATGCTTTGAGAGATGAGAATCATGGACGAACAAACCAAACCAAGCCAAGCCAAGGTAAAAGTCAAAAGGAAAGGCGGGAAAGATAAATTATTTACTCTACCTGTGCTTGTGGGTAATGGATCGTCTTCCCTTGTGTTTCAGATGAAATGGGAAACAAACAAAACTCATCCAAAACAAACACAAGGAAAATATGACTTAGTCTGAGTGTGTCTGCAAGCTGCAAGCTGCAAAAGCTACTCTCTGTGTGTGTCACAAGTTTTTAAATAAACCATATCATTATCTTTGTTGCCATTCCACCGAGACTGAGACTGAGTCAAATATACTTTATATTATACATGAGTAGCTGGACGTGATACATGAAAAAACAAAAATGGATGGCACGGGTTGAGTTGAATCCTTTATTCATTCATACATGAGTGAATTTTGATATACAAAATCTGAATTTAGCAGAAAAACAATATGATTCAGTTCCAACGCTCAAAATGCCATATGCCATATCCTAATCAATTTTTATCCACAAGTTATTTATTAATTAATAATACATTTCTATACACTTTACTTTTATTTTGTATTTTGCAAACTAGTCATCTATTTTTTGGATGGATTTATCCTTATCCCTTTGCTTTGGATGAAGAAAGTTGTCAATTGCCAATTGCTTAAAAGCTGTGCCTAGAAAGGTTTAAGCTTTAAGCTTATTACCAACTTTTTTCTATTCTATCTATTTGTGGATTTAACTTGATCATTTCAATGCTTGGCTTGGCTTGGCTTGGCCGTGTCATCATGTCGTATATGTCCTTCTTCAGAACGAAAGAAAGAAAAAAAGAAACACAAATTGGGGACAGAGAGAAAAATTCCAAATCTATTTCCCATGTTCACAACAAAAGTCTAATCCGATTTGCACCCTGGCTTTTTTTCGTCGTCTTCTTCTTTTCATCTTCAATTGTTCACCAGCTTTTGACAAATTCACCCAGATAAAAAAAGTACAGACAGTTCTGGCAATGGGAAATACAAAAATACAAAATAACGCCAAATGGAGTTGGACAATGACGTATGTGTCAATCTGTCCTTTGTATTTTGTCCGCTTCTCTAGATTCAATTATTTTGGTGGACCAGAGCTAAAAACAATAGATTTCTCCAAAGAACTAATTTTATTTTTTGTAGCTCTATAATTAAAATTACAATTAAGTCAACTAAATTGAATTTTATTTGGTCATAATTTTAGATTTTAACATTGTCATCAAGAAAATTATTTGATTTCGCCAGATACAGACTCACGACTTTTTCCTTCATCATTCCACTCATCAAAATCATATTCGTCATCCTCGTCGTCACCACCAAAATCATCTTCATCCTCTCCAAAAACTCCATCATCACCCTCAGAGTCATCATCGTAATAATCATCACTGAAATCACTGTCTGGGCCACCATCGTCTTGGTCAGGAGAAGAAANCCTTCGTCATTCCACTCATCAAAATCATATTCGTCATCCTCGTCGTCACCACCAAAATCATCTTCATCCTCTCCAAAAACTCCATCATCACCCTCAGAGTCATCATCGTAATAATCATCACTGAAATCACTGTCTGGGCCACCATCGTCTTGGTCAGGAGAAGAAAATATGTCTTCGTCGTTGGAATCTTCTAATCCTTCTGAGCCTTCAGAATCTTGTGGATTTGGAAAACCAAAAGAAATCCCAACCAGGACCTATTAAAATCCATATTAAAAATAAAATAAATTAATCTAAAAATAAAAATTAAATTAAACCACTTACTAGGGTGACCAGAAAAACGCGAAGTCCAATCATTTTGGGGTAAAAATTTCAAAATTTTTTGACAATGTTGAATTTAAATGTATAAGGGAATAACTCCTGAATTTTTTTCTGCTAGTCTTTTTATACACACGTAAATCTGGAACAGTTGAGGTTTGAATTAACTCATTATTCATGCATTTGCACGAATGCGTTGAAAATACAATACAATCCAAGTCGTTGCTTTTAGTTTGCTCTGCCTTGATTCAGCCAGAATATTTTATTCTTTGTATTGTCTATCCTGACCTGACCTGGCTTGGCTTGGCTTGACTTGTCATTCCAATTCCATAAATTTTAAACTGCCCAAATTCACGTTTTATTTGCGTCAGTCTATTTTTATATTTCTCAATCATAGCTTGACTTGGACCATTTTTGATGTAATGCTGCTGTGGCCTGAGGTTGAGAAAATGAGTGACACGACACGACTTGACTCAAACACATAGCATAGCACAGAACAGCAGAGGGCATTTAAGGATAGGCAAAATGTCAACACAAGTGGAGATCTGGAAATGAAATGAACATGGCCACTCCAAACTTTTCTCAGATCAAAGTAAAAGTAAATTGAGAAATTATTTCATCTAAAAAATCTAAAAAACAAAAAGAAAGCCGACATATTAACAAAAAAAAGTTTTCTAGGGAAGTGTACTAATACAAAGTTTTTGTCCTGAATTTTGTGTTTGATTTTTTTTCTTTTTTGTAGTTACGCCGATCTTACTGGAAACTGAAGCTCATGTGGCTCGTCCAGAAAAAAGCTAATGTATTTATGACCGTCGTTTATCAGAAATTACAAGGGAACTGTCGGTTGTTTATCTCCATTCCTTTTGAATTTGTGATAGTCTAAATGGGAAGCTTGGGAATAAGTTAACATGGTCTTCCGCTCCTCTGTTCCTTGAATCCATGTTGTGTTTTTACCCATTATCGCAGATCGCAACAGCCAGCCAAAATTATTTAAAGACTCGTTTACAATTTTTAGCTTTTTTTTATTTCACACAGAAATGAATTTAAAATAGTGGATAAGATTTTGAAAAATAAAAAAATTAGCCAATCGGGATAAGTTCCTAAAGATATTCGATTCCGAACAAAAATAAATTTGGGCATTCCAATTTAATTTGGATGTTGCGCGAATGTGCCGAGTCCATACGGATTATCGAAGCCAAAGTAAATTGACATTCCGCCTAAATGCTCAGCAGCCAAATACAGAATAAAAAGAACGCAATTCCGATACTTCCTTCACTTCCACTTCAACAGCTCAAGTGTTTTCTTCTTTTTCAGTCAAGACACTTGACACAAACCCAACTGGACACATCAATTATGAGCTAGCAGATTTCTCACTAGCTAATACATCCGTGAAATCTGTCTGTCGCCACTTTAGTAATACACAACAATTCTCCAGTCTAAATCACAATTTTTTCAGGGTAAAATAAAAGTGGATGTCGGACTTGTTTAGCCCACGAATTGTCTTCGGAAGGAAAAAAAGGATGACACAGAATATTCCACTTCCCGAACCAAGGGTGGAAAACTGTTCATTCAATTAATGTCCGTCCTAAGATTTCAACATTGTGACATTATGTAAAAAAACGGACGGAAATAAGAACAAGAGTCGACACTACATGTTTAAGAAATGAATTAGGAGAAACATGGCCATTCCATTCACCTAAAAATAAAATAAAATTCAATAGTTCTATTAATGACGAAATTGTAGAAGATGGTTTGACAATTTGGAAACTGTGAATTTTTAAAAAAGATATGTATATCCATGTACATAGGTATTACACAGATACAGATAGTAGACATAGCCACTGTACGGTGTACGTATTTTATTCTAGACATTTACATTTAACCCAAGAAACAAATTAGATGGCATTTAACATTGATGAGATTCCATAAAGAATCCGGGTCCTCCGCTTTGCACTACTTAACTTGGGACAAATGTCTTTGAATCTCGGGACGAGGGTCTCGTAGAATGAAATGAGAATTTCTCCAGGATATTAGAGATGGGCAAGACGAGATTCTCCTACAATACAACCAAGCGGTAGAGAAATAGTAGCACAGTTAACCAAATAGCGTTCATTTTTATTATAATGCACAAAGTCAGGGCACGAGATAAATTCTACAGTCTTTTCAAACTACGATTTAGATTTAAATTGCTGTGGTCGTAAAATACTCATAATAAATAAGCCTCGCATTTATCCATTAGTGTGGAAAGAAAATTGAGGTCTCAACTACGTACAATTTTGGTTTTGGTCTAATAAAATGGACTTTTCACATTTATGAATTTACATTGCGTTAAACCATATCGTTCATTCTCTAACCCAGCAGCAGCCAAGTCATTTGCAGTATTACATTTGGACCTGCCTGCCTTCCAAAATGGCTAAGGATAAAATAAATCAATTTCTCTTCTGTTGCTGGCTGAAATTGTAGCAGAGAAGAATTTCACATCCACAGATATAAATGTTCGGCCAATCTGAAATGTCCAGAGTTAAAATTGATTAATGACTTTTCCATCATATCGCCCTTGGCTTTGGCTAGTCAACCCCTCGAAATGAATGACTGCAAAATTTATCGCAAAAATATGTCTCAAAAATTTTTACTTACCCAAGCTTCCTTATGAACTTTCGTGGTTTTTGTGTCTATCCGTAGAAAAAATATTTTTCTTCGGCATTACTAATAATTTTGTTGTTACTAACGTAACTTTGCTGCTTTGAAGACTTTTTTTCTTTTTCTTAGGCGGTAAGTGATAAGTGCTTGTTGTAATACCTCAAAATTTTTTACTTAGCCAAGCTTCCTTATGAACTTTCGTGGTTTTTGTGTCTATCCGTAGAAAAAATATTTTTCTTCGGCATTACTATTAATTTTGTTGTTACTAACGTAACTTTGCTGCTTTGAAGACTTTTTTTTCTTTTTCTTAGGCGGTAAGTGATAAGTGCTTGTTGTAGTTCAGAAGTAAAAATAACTATGCGATGGAAGATTCCTTCTTTTAGTTCCATTTCACTAATGGGAGCGTAGAACAAGAAATACTTACGAGTAGGTCCCATCCACGTCATATTTATTCCGATAGAAATAAAGAAAGGAAAGTTTCTGGACTTGAGACCTAAGAAAGTACTTGATTAATTGAATTACTGTAGTACAATAATACGTAACCTGACCTCTGTAATTTTATTAGACGAAATTGATTTAAAATTCTTTTCCGGCTCGCATATGTTTTTTTCTTGATCGATCCGGAAATTGAAATGGCATGATGTTACTAACGTAACTTTGCTGCTTTGAAGACTTTTTTTCTTTTTCTTAGGCGGTAAGTGATAAGTGCTTGTTGTAGTTCAGAAGTAAAAATAACTATGCGATGGAAGATTCCTTTTTTAGTTCCATTTCACTAATGGGAGCGTAGAACAAGAAATACGTACGAGTAGGTCCCATACACGTCATATTTATTCTGATAGAAATAAAGAAAAGAAAGTTTCTGGACTTGAGACCAAAGAAAATACTTGATTAATTGAATTACTGTAGGTACTAGTACAATAATACGTAACCTGACCTCTGTAATTTTATTAGACGAAATTGATTTAAAATTCTTTTCCGGCACTCATATGTTTTTTTCTTGATCGATCCGGAAATTGAAATGGCATGGTAGGTTGAAAATTCAATGAACGATTCTTCAAAGTCAAACCAAATGTGAAATGCCAAGGCAATGCTAGTTGCACAAATTCAACCTCAACCTCAATATTTGCGTTTACGTTGCATTTCTCAGAAAACCACTTGAGAATCAAAACTGATTACACGTCATCGTCACCCTCCTCTTCCCAATTCTTTTGTGGAAAAGTGAAATCCTTGCGTCTGAAGAAAATTGTAGGGAGAAAATCCGATTTTCTGCCTTTGATTGACTGCAAGCCGTCAGCAAGGGAATAAAAATAAATGGGCTCAACCTCTACAATCTACAAGATTTCTCGTACGTTACGTACTTCTGAATATAATGCAAAAACACGGTGCACGCGTAAGTACGAATATGTGGGAAATAGATCAGTGATCAGATCAGAATAAAACTAAAACTGAGATTCAAAAGTTTTTTTTGAAACGTTTCAATATTTTTTAATCTACCCGAAAGAAAATATTCGACAATTTTATTTGTCTTGTTATTTATTGAAGACGCAGCAGTAAGGAAAAGAGTTTAGCAGTTTAGTTGAATTCATAGCCAACCATTGATTTTTTTATATCTTTAGGAAATATTGGATCATAATTTTGGCTAGAAGAGACACATTTACCATTTACACGCAATGGCAAATCCCAAGTCTAGTGTTTGAAACAAACGAAAGGGCAAGATACAAAAAGAAAATATGTCATAAAATATAATCCACCATTTCACTACAAGAACAAGCAAAATCTCAACACTATATCATAGAGAACCCGCTACAAGTAATTTTCTCAAGTGCAAACTCCTATTAACTTTGACCTGCGGTATAATAATTTCGTTGAGTGGAATATGAAATATTAAACAAGTCTTTACACTAGCCAGATATCCTCCTTTGTTTTCCGTACCTCTGATATGCGTATGTATAGGTAAACAATTTGTATTCATATACGTATAACAAAATATACGTATTTTACTCAAAAGTGACAAGGAATGTGACCACAAACATTTACCACGTGGTATGACATGACATGAGCAAAAAAAATAATGTAATGCTGCTGACATGGTTTATTTAAAATCTCTTGTCTTGGCTGCCATTGCCACTGCCACAGGGGTTTTTACCTCTGACTTTCTCCCGTCAACTTTCTATTTGGATTGGATGAGTTGTGTTTGCTTCCCATTTCATCCAGAGCCAGACCATCTATTATAAACCCACAGAAGAGGAAGAATAAATAATTCAATGCCAAGCTGTAGAGTCTCTCTTTCGTTTTGACTTCATTTCCAAGATTCTTATCTCTCAGCCCAGCCCAGGCCAGGGCATCTGGGACAACATCTCATCTTCCTTTGAATTTCTCAAATGCTTCGTCTTCTTTGTATTTTCTTTGAAATTTGAGTCTAGAGTCAACACATGGGAATTTAGAATTAGATCCGAGTAACAATGACAAAAGAAATACAAACATTGCGTAAAATAATCAGGACCGTTGTATCGAAGTTGGCATAATTATAAAAATAACTGTAGCATCTTTTATAAAAAAATTTTACAAACTCGTAGTGAAATTGAAAAAACTAATTTTTTACATGAATAAAGTCAATCCCAAAATTGCGGTGAAATTCTAACGCATAATTATTTATTTTTACTTTAAAAAACCCACCTCCATCCATATTATCCATTATTTATTTATACAGTAACAGATTTCCTAATATTCAAACCACGAAAATTACTTCTACTCCTCCAAATCCTTCTAGTCATTTATTTCCCAAATTGTATAGGGATTGTGTCGGTGAAAGTTTTGAGTTCAGTGTCAAAATCTAGCTCTAGAGTTTATTTCTACGTTCGTTCAACTTCAAATGGAACTTGTTGTATGTGTTTGTGTGTGAGCTTAAGCTTAAAGCGAGCTTTGCCTCCCCCAATCCGTCAACTTCCTTTTTTGTAATGGGCAATTTCCCATTGAGGAATCAAATGCGGAAATCCTCTCAAGTCCAAAGTCAGGGCAGAAACAAAACATACAAGTATTCCCATTAGACATTTCAATAAATTACTACTACTCTTCAACCCAGGTCATGCCATGCTGTGTCTGACTGAGAATTACCCGTCCATCCTATAAATAGTATTCTCTGCATTTTACGATCAGACAAACTTTTCTTTTGTGGCTCAACTCTACAAAAATAATTTCAGTTTATTTTTGTTGAATTGAAGTTGCGATTTTTATATGCTTGAATCAATTTCCTTCAAGGTTGTAAATTAACACTCATAAATTGGACAATTTGCTTGAATTTGCCGGTCCAATTTATAAAGTAAAGAATAAACCTTCAGACAATTTGCAATTTGCAAAAAAATTGGCAAGTTGGCCCTAATCATACAGTCTGCATTGTATTTTCCTTCAATATAATGAGAAAGGGCTAAATTTATCAAGTACCTTTATGAACAAGACATTTTTCTGAACTTGACATTGCGTACGTACGTACGCGTAAGTATTATTTTCAGCACTCGACATTAACTACCTGTCTGTATTTACCTTTCACTTGAAATTTAATTTATGAGTTGAAAGAAGAAAGAGGAGAGAGAAAATTAGCCAGGAAGGATAAAGTTGAATCATGAATCAAACTAGAAAACCTTACCCACACCTCCTGAAATGATGTGCAAATGGAAGCAAAGGAAGTCATCTCGGCTCAAGTTTTCCACATAACACAGGAAGAGGAAAAAGTTTTTGGTAGTCGTAAGATTCGGGGCATAGGATGGGAATTTCAATGAGAAGATGACGAAAAAATAATCGATTGGTTCAGACGCTCGCTCAGCAGACAAATTATGAAAAGATCTTTTTCTCTCGCCTTGAATTCTATCCTCAAATTTTGGCACTAACGTAAGTTCAAAATAATACATGAATTGTAACTGGAACTTTTCGTCGTACTAGTAATTATCCTCGTTTATTCTCAGTATGAGCTAGTACCGGTATAGAATACACAATTTATTTTATTTCATGATAGTTATTGCACCCAGAATTGGGTACCGTATGGAAAGAAATTATTCTGGACGTCTTTGGACTAAATACGAGGGAATTTCCGTGAGGAAATTCCCAAGTGAAGAAGAGAAAGGTCATCATCATCTTAGGGTAGAAATGAGGTCAAGAAAAGTCGTGATTTGGAAACTTCTTCCTTATCCTCTAAATTTTTAGGAGCTAATGTCTCAGGGACAAGTCAACAACTAAAAAGATTTGCCCAATACAGTTGAATATAATACACAAAGTTTTTTTTTTTGTCAATTTATTTTCTGTCTAAACTAAAGTTCATAGAGTCAAGGAGTAAAGTAAAATTTAATCAAGGAGATCAAGCCGCTTCAGGCTAGGCGTGAATAAATGCTCCTCTCAAAGGAATTAAGAGGATAAATTAATTATACAAGGAGCACTTGAGAGAATTCTTCATTTGTTCTATCCAAGCAATTCAATTAAACTCAAGTCGAGTCAGATGGAAAACTTCCTCAAC
>WJEZ01003021.1:0-11795 GCA_009869925.1 Thalassaphorura encarpata
TTGTATGGTATTTGTGAGGTCTGGAGTCTGGAAGGGTGCAAAGGAATAAATGTTATGTGAAATCATGGTCTCTCCTCTGAAGTCAGAGGCAAGGAACCGGCATTTGCGACAATTAAAAGAACGGAGAGTAAAACTATGGTTAGAGTTTAAGGGCGTAATGAATGTGTTGGAGTGGTCTGTGGGGACATGCCCTCTTGACACAAAGAAATACGACTTGCAGCACTACACCATATCTCCTTTCTCTATCCCGTTCCGGGCAGATGGATCTCGTTAAGGCGAAACGCTCAACTTTCAGGTAACATTATTCCTTGACTCTAATCAACTAACTCTCAAGTCTCAAACCCATATCATAGTTAAAGGCTCGCTTACGCAATACAAACATGCCTAAATTTACCCTCTCCTCTCAAAACTTAACCGACCACAAACATATTTCTTTCTTTCCTTCGAGTCTCAACTTCTCCATGGGATCAGCAGTCGAGACTGACAAATGACCAAATCAAAAACGACAGCAAACGCCCAATTCTATCCATTTAAATGGATTTAAAAGAAATGCATTTCTTCATTTAACAAATGAGTAAAGGAACACAAAACTAATTAATCTTGTCAGAGTTATGCGATTTTCGCATAACAAATTAACAAATTATTGAGTTTATTGTCTCCGTGAGAGACAGAGCGAAAGAAAAGTATGAGCAGCATTGAACTACTGATTAAAAATACAATAAAATACAATCCATTAAAATTGCTTCCTAGTCTGGCAATACATACAAGAAAGTTTCTTGGGCATGGAATGAAAGTCTGTGTTAAAATGACTGAAATTATTTAAAACAATACGCAACAGAAAATACAATAAAATCACGTCGGCTATTTAACTCTGAACGGAAAATGACGTTTTTATAGAATTAACAAATTAAGTGACAGCTATGGCCATGAACAAGTTATAGTTAATTACAACTAATTGAAATCCATATAAGCCAACCGTACATCCACTGAGGGCAGAATGAAACATTAAAAATCAGACCCGTCGCTCATGCAAGGTTATGTAAAATTAAAAATGAGTTTTAAATCCCACAATTATTTACTACTTGACATTAACCGTAGAATATTTACGTATTCTATACAAAAACACTACCAGTTGACTTGACTTTGCTTTGTCTTAGCGAACAGCACTATTATAATGCATCATTTCGTGTTCATTCTTATCTAGAAAAGCCGTACTGGTGGCTTAACTATTATTTGTTCTCATGTTTCATGCTCAATTCAATACAATGGTGAAAGTTAAGTTAAAAAGTTTACTTTAGGACATATTTGGGCAAGTATTGAAATTAAGCAGTTAACCCTGACAAACCTGACCGAATAAAAAAAGCTATTATCTATCTATCTAAAAATTGGTTCATTAGATCTCACGGTTGAATTTGCTAATCTTATTAGAAATTAGTACTATACAGTTAACTGTACTCGTACTACTGTATATAATGTACCAAAATTTTCTGAATAAAATTTACACTTCACTTATTCACACATTGTATTCTTCCGCAGCTCTATGCAATGATAATAATTGTGTATAATGTAAGATTGAGCGGTCATAGTGTAAAATTCTATACAAATATATTTGGTCTCAAACAAAAATAAAATATGGCACTTACGTTCTCGAACAGCTTGCGCTATATTACTTAATTTTCGTAAAACTAAAACATGCAGGGTTATTGGCTTTTTAACTTTTGCAACACTATCACATTTTGCACTTCGTAAAATACAACCAAGATAAATACCGTATAATTGAATGTCCGTATTGCAAATTGCAAGAAGTGTGATGTCGAGGAACAGAAATAATCCGTGGAAATGAATAAAATACTAATACTCTCGTCTGGTCGTGAATAATATGGAAACAGGAAGAGAAAGTTCTGGGCTTGATGTTTAGATCACATTACGAATATCTGACTTGTCTCTAAATATTTTCGATGGAAAGTCAATGATCAGAAAATATCGTCAATATTAGTCCAGGTCTCATACATTAACTGCATTTACTTCATAAAGTTTCCCAGTATTTCTCACATAGGCGTTCGTGTTGAAATAAAATTTGGATTTACTATAGGCTCTGACTGAGGAAATTCAATTTGTGTCTAAAATTGGCATTTAAATTCGAATTTATTTCTGCCATTGGAGGATAAAACATAAAAATAGTTTCGACGCTTTTACCTTGAAGTCTATAAAAATTTACAAAGCAGCGATGACGTTAAACCGCCAAACGATTTAATTAGTGTAGTTTGTTTCAATATTAGAATCACGAATTTTAGTACTGATATTAATCGAATAAAACTTTGAAAGAATATTTTATTTTAAATTGTTTCAGTCCGTGGAAACTGACGCGAGCGAAATTGCCAGGAAAGATTCAGACACTTCGGAATATTTAAACTAACATAACCATAGCCAACTTTCTCCATGCTTGAGTTAAAAATGTAAAGAAAGTTGCTCACCCATTGTTAAAATACTTTGTCAATATTCCAGACGGATGAACAAAATTAGTTTGAGTCACCACATATTTTATATTATGAATGGATTATTATTGTATGTGTGATGTATTAATTACGTTGGTATGTGATGTCGTGTCTTGTAGCGTGTTATGTTATGGATAAGGACGAGTGGACGTCGATGAGGCAGGGAGTTCAGGTGGGTCACAGTTTAGTGACTAAAGACTTACTGCTGAGGACGAGATGTGGTAGCTTAGCTTCGGTGCAAGCTGTAATGGCGCATGGATGCATGTTGCTTTTTAGACGATCTACTTTCATCTCAGCGTATCCACCTCCTCTTCTCAAAATTTCCATCCATTCAGCCACGACCACTCCGCCTTAAAACTCTTCCTATCTCCTTTGGCAATCGCACACCATTTCATCCGTACCATTCCAAAGACACGCCACGCTAGACGCTACAGGTCCAAATCTATTCTCTACGCTCGAATCAAAACCCTCCAATCTTAACACAGCACACAGCATCCCTTTCCTTCTTATTCTGGACCACAACGAACCATAATATTTTCAAATTAAACAGAAAAATTCACTAAACCATGACACGGGTCATGTTTCGAACTTTTCTTCTCCCTGCGACCCAGTTCATCCGGGTGGCGGTATGGACATTGGGCATGGCATAAACAATAATTTTCAAAATGAATTCTGAGCTTGACAAGGGAACGCCTGCCTCGGACTTGGTTGGACCAGGCTAACATTTTGGTCATTAGAAAGGTAACCGGACTCAAGTTTCAGAATGAGAATGAGAACGAGCTGCAGATTTGCCGAATTCTCAGTCTAATTTTCATATAGCATCAGCATCATTAATATAATTTTATAAAAAATAATCCTCTACTAGTGCTCGCTCCAACGAAAGCTTATGATTTTGTGTGTTTAAAAATATTAAATGGTTTTTAGTCCGGCCGGGCTCATAAAGAAAAGGTTGAGTTGGACGACCTTTATTTAGGGTGGCTAAAATGTTGACATGTGCTTTTAATCATTATTGAACCCATAGGATTCTCAAACTAAAACCAACAGCACCGGGTCTCTCTCTCGCCCTCCTATTCCAATTCCGTGTTATTTGACACTCACATACAATCTACCTCAAGAACTCGGCTCGGCATCGGCTTGGAAAACACAAATCATCAGAAATAATCGTCTAGGATTTTTTCTCCTTACATGCATCGACCTATTCCTCGTCATTATTCTTGTCTCAAGAAAAGTCAATTATTTTTATCATCATTTACTAAAGTTCATTGCGCTGCGCGGCGTAGTTAAATACGATTAACCTACTATATATAATTTTATAGACCTTTTACGTAAGTATAATAATTAATTTGTGGGATGGGTAAAATAAACTTCCTTACACATTAGCAAATAATAAAGAAAAGTGCTTGAGACAAATGGCAAAAATAAAATTAGGATAAGCTGCAGAAAGTAGAAAGAAACTGCGAAGAATGACATCATAGTGTATTCAGATTTGATTTGAATTTGAGCTGATGAATGAGGATGTTCGTGAGATTGTTTGATTGACACAGCTTGTGGCAAAAATCGGTTTAGATTTAGATTTCGACCTTGTCTTGAGTAGTTGAGTGTAGAATTTGATGGGACGCATCATGTTTCAATAAAGATAACCGACCATACCAAGCATTCTCTGTCATTCCATTGCTACATAAATAAGAACCGTTCTTTTTTCTTGTTATCTCTCTTCCATTGCATTTTGAATGTAATAGTACTTTATACTTACTTGGTTCGCACTGTTCTGAGCATTGGCGGTGAGCAGTGAGAATGATAATGATTAAAAAATGTTTCTAACAGATGCGCTCTGTCGCCTGACTTACGACTACAAAAAAATTGAATGAGGAACTTGACGGAGATACAATCTTGTGTAACATATCTTGTTTTAGTTTTAGTTTTAGTTTCTCTCTCTCTTTATGCGGCGCATCTCCCTTTAATCTCATGTCACTCTCCTAGAAATCCAGAATAGTCCTAGTTCTATCTCCGGTTTTGACCTACAGTCAAGTTGAGTTCATCCTCTAATCAAATCCATTCCCCGGCAGTCAAAATATCACAGAAACAACAATTTTTCATATGAACATGAATTTTCGTATTAATCACACTAAATCGGACCTTTATCCAAATTAACTTAGTCTTTTATGCATTTTATGCATCGAGGTATTCCAGGATGGTATGAATTTCAAAAAAGTAGAAATATTTCTCGCATGGGTTAACAATTTGGCTTATGCGTTCGGCAACATGAAACACAAGATTTATTTGTGCTCCAAAACCATGTGTGTTATGTGGATATTAGAGGGGTAACCTATTCTTTCTTCCTTTCTTTTTTTGACTCAAATTAGTTTCTCTTCAGAAGCGGCAAAGAGAGCCGAAAGTCTTAAGGCTTACAATCCCCCACACTGGGAATTTTTACACTACCTCTCTTAAACATGACATAAATGCTCAACTATTCTTGTATGAGTTCAGGAAGGATCATGGCAATGCAAGTTATGAACCGATTAACTCTTCCGCTATTGACATTTAAAATACTTGTACGTACAAACTTAATAGCATTAAAATATTCTTAGAGCTAAATGAATCTCGTCCTCGTCTGATCAAGTTGGAACTTAAACGCACGGAATGGAAATTGAAGTTCAGAGGTTGCATAATTCATGGTTGTTGTTAATAATCACTTGAATCTACTATGTCATGTTGTGTCATTTACTTTGTTATTATTCAAGCAGGAACTCCGCCTAGGTTGATTTGATTCCAAATCAACCAAACGACAAGTTAATCTAACTAAGTTTAGGGCTTAAGCGTCACTAGTCACTCCACCTTTTCCCCTTGTTTTCCTTTAAACCAACCACCCCTAGCCTATTCTTCTCATGTTACCCTTCCAAGTTCCGAGAATTAATTGAGACTCTAATGACCCCTTTGGTTTGGAAAGTGAGCTTTAAGTTGGGATAGACCTCGATTAGCCCCGAAAGAAGATTTTTTCTTCTTCATTTTTTCTCACAAACTATGAATGAGAAATTATCACTCAGAAGGCTTCATATAAAACTTGGAAATTATTAAAATTATAATAATGACATTTTCAAAAATTACGTTATCGACTTGGCTATTATAATAATTCTGGAATCACAACGTCAGTATTGTGTTGTACATTGTGCAATGAACTTTGACCTAGCAGAACTATTGCGCGCCACCATTCTACAATAATGTTTATTTAATCTGTATACGATGTACTAGTAGTTGAACAAATTAGTCCATTAAATCAGAGTCAGCTCTAATAGTTGACACATTTAATTTATTAAACCACAACGCCATTCCAGATGGAGAATAACTTGAATACTAGTAAAGTAGTAGTTGTACATATTTTTGCATGGTTTCAAGTCTTTATTTATTTTGGCATTGGGTTTGGAATCTGTCTATTTCCTTAGCTGCTACGTTTGAATTTGTTCTCTGTCAAAAATTAGTTCCGGAATGTACATCACGTTAATAGCTTGTCCTAACATCCCCAATTCGAATCAAAGCTTGGTTTCGTCGTTTACATTTTCATCCAGTCAGTTCAGTCATGCATGTGTGGGATTCTTCGTTTGTTCCTTACTCATGTCTCAAGTCGAAATGGCTGGCTGGCGCACGCCTCGCACAGTTGTACTACTACATTAGAAAATAAAACGTATCTGAAAACGAAGGAGAATGTGATCGAATACAGACTACGATTACGATACTGAAAATGTAGACAAAGTATCAGCATAGCAGTTCGAACAGGATGCTAGACCATGTTTCTCGCTATTTCCATTCTACATTTACCGTTTTGAGTAAAAATAAAAA
Source organism: Thalassaphorura encarpata (assembly GCA_009869925.1). NCBI lineage: Eukaryota > Metazoa > Arthropoda > Collembola > Poduromorpha > Onychiuridae > Thalassaphorura > Thalassaphorura encarpata. The sequence goes on from WJEZ01003021.1 coordinate 6,330, forward strand.
TGAATGGGGCAATAAGAGACGCAACATTAGACTATTGTATATAGGGGTCATGGTCGGATCACAACTTATTACAACAACATCAAACCCATCCAGGTGAACATTTAAAAAATAATAGCGACGTGTTACATACAGCAATTCTTGCACTCATTTTTCATGTAAAAAACTAATAGCGTTTGAAATTATTTCATCAAGAAAAGTGTCATCGAGTTTGATTTATTTCACTTGCCTAGTCCCGAAGACCTTAACACTATATTTCATCAAGAAAAGTCATCGAGTTTGATTTATTTCACTTGCCTAGTCCCGAAGACCTTAACACTTTTCATTTACGCTGTTACCGTATATTGGATTGAAATTAAAAGTCAAGCTAAAAGCATAGTTTAATTCGAATTTATGACAAATGTCAAAGGTGGAATATGAATTATATTTTTAGTCATATACATTGAGGCACACGCATGCAGACACACGCTGACAGTTGTTTTAAATTTATTAGATGTAAAAATTGTGATTGGATGTATTTTGGTAGTAGTAGTTTGTTAGTTGGCAAAGTTGTAGTAACAGGAAAAGAGATACCCGTGTCTTTTAGTAGAGCCTTTCGTGCGTAGGAGTATCAAGAGAAGAGAACGGAAAAAGTAAAGTTTATTTGAGAATACAGGCAACTCGAAAGATTCATTTAAGTCCTTCCTAGTATACACTGCCTGCCACTACTGGGACTGGGGAAGGAAGAAATATAAAAAAATTATAACGTTTGAAATGAGTTGATGCCGAAAGACGGGTAGATGTAAATCACTGTGGGAATGTCGGTTCGCATCAAAGTTGTGCTAAAACGGAAGCCACCTCTCTCAACATTCTTCCTCTCAGTCTGACTGACAAAACTGTTGCCCCAGTAGCTCCGCCTTATAATTGAAATCCATTCATCTTCTCTTCCAACATCTCAACTTGTTCTTCTTTCCGCTTCATCCCATCTTCTACTTCTTCTCAAATACACCAAATCCTCCCCTTCAATTTGATACTGTACACAAATTTATTGTCCTACGGCACACGTATGAATGGTTTCAACAATACAATCACAAATAATTTTTTTAATAAATAAATTTTATTCTTAATTCTATGTAACTGTATGACATACACATGACATATAATAATTTGGTTGGATTCGCATTCGAAGAATAGAGTAGAGTAAGTAAAAATCACTAAATTCAAGAGTTCGTCGTGAATTTTTCTAATCTTCTTCGTCTGACTTCTTCTTGTTCACTTAATCCACCAGTTGAAGTTGTTGGGGTTGAATTACTAGAAGAAGCCGACGCTGCTGATGGTTGTTGCTCTTCACTAGGAGTCCTTGTGCTCGTGCTTGTGCTGGTCTCCGGTTTTTCCTCTTTGGTTTCTGCTTTCTCAGGTTGGCTCTGAGTTGGAGTCTGGGTTTGAGTAGTTCCATGGGAATGGGAAGTTCCTTGAGAAGCGTCATCTCTGGGTCTCTGACTATAATTTTAGAATTCGAACAAATCTTAGATTCACAGCATTACTTGCCCAATAATGGTTTCAATGAAAATAATGCATTCGAATCGAACTTATCGGCTTCAGCTTCAGATTTATGTGGAAAGATAAAATACATCAATATTTTATTAGATACAAATAACTTACTTCACTTTAGACACGACTGCGGAGTACTGTTGCATTTGAACAACCGCAGAATCAAGAAGAATTTGAATATCGCGAAGGCATTCTAATCTAGCCTCCAAATGCTCTCTGGTTGTTCCTTCCAATCTCAAAAGTTCTTCGTAGCTTAAACCTGTCACATTTTGCAGGGGTGGGGGTGGTGGAACTAGAATTACCACAAAATAATTCAAAATCTGGAAATTATGTACCCTGCGACTGCGATTTAAATCAAATTACTCTACACGTACCCAGAGGTATATAGGGGAAAGGAGGCATCGTGAAAGGATTCCCTTGAGGTTGTGGGTTTCCAGGTTGACCGAACGGAGGAATTGTGAATGAGAATCTCGGTTGATTTTGACCCGGGTGTCCTTGTCCACCTGGTGGGATTGTCTGTCCTTGACTAGGATTATTAGTGTTGGCATTGCCATTCTCTGCTCCTGGGCGCCCACCTAAAACATCTCAAGTAGGGTTAAGATCAAAATTCGATTTTATTTTCGCTGATTTACCATGCTGTTGAGCCCAAGGCGGGAGACCTCCCCAACCACCGGCTCCAAACGGGGCAGGTTGCTGTTGAGGGGGAGGTCCATCAGGAGCACGTTGTTGACCACCTTGTCCAAAACCAAACTGATTGAATGGAGGAAAGTTTCGTGGTTGCACTGGTGGTGCAACTCGAAGAACGTTTAAACGACACGTTGGACATGTTTGTTGGCGTTGAAACCAAGATCTGAGGCAGGATATATGAAATATGTGATTGCAAGGAAGTCTCTTTGCTCCTACCAAGTCAAAAAATTGAAAAGTAAAGCAATTAGTTCCAAACTAAATTGAAAATTCTCATCGGAAATAATACATGGCAATCTTAATTTAATCTCACCCCCTGTCATTTCTTCACGACAAATAATACAAACATTATCCGTGACAGCGAGTTCCTCCACTGTCACGTCTGGATACATATTGTTCATATTATTAATTGCACGTCGAGACATTATAACATCATTCAGTGCCTTTTTGAAGGATCTGCAAGTAAAGTGAAGAGAATTATTACATTTTCAAAGACTTTCATTAATCTTTGACCTCAATGAAAATGAAAATACATTTTTCCGATACTTTAAACTCAAATTACCTAAGCGCAAGGTACGTTGGGCGAAGGGCGAATAATGGTAGCGTGTAAATCCGCACCATGATGATGAAGAATAAAATATACAATACGGCTTTGATCAAACCTGCAATGCAATTAAAACAGAATCAATGATATTTCCTTATATCATTTAAGTACTTGTATTTCAGGGCTTAAGGACTTGGGGCCAACTTACCAATAATGAGTTCAGCATGTAATACAAAAACTGCTTTATTCTCCCAAGGTGTCTCATTCTGCATGTCGACCACATGAAAGACATACTTGGCAAATGTATTCAAAACTATGGTGGAAAGAATTGCATACTCAAATCCAAAAACTAATTGGACTGATGGTCCTTTTGTAATTGTCCATTGGTAGGCAACAGAAACAAAGTAAGCGTCGAGGAAGAGTAGAACTGTCAGCAAACCTTAAACCAATAATGAAAAACTTGTAGTTGTAACATCAATTTTACAGTGTCTCAAATAATTATTCGATCATATGTTTATGCTTACTTAAAACGCGCAAATGGAATAGCCATGTGATTATTGGACTCCGTTCCATCTGCAAATTAATTGTCACACGAAAATATTTAATATTTGACAACTAAGGAAACTGGACAACTTTTTTAAACTTACATAATCCACGCGTTCTTCGGCCAGCCAGTGAAAGGATTTTAGAAAAAGAAGGAGGGTGAAGAGAGCAAGGAATTTTGGACTAAAATCGTCACGAAATACTGTGAAGGCCAGACAAGTTTCTGTAACGGCATACCATGACCTCTCAACCAAATGCTAAGAAAAATTAACTCCGTTTACAAATAATGTCTCATCATCACAATTGAGCAAAACTAAAATGTATTTTTAAAATTCACCTCGAATTCGGCTGCCCTGAGTTGTCCAAAGAATAACTTTCTGAAAAGTTTTCCCATCATGATGACAAATAATAAACCTTGGGCATACATGACCTGTAAAAATATTTGTAGAATTAATACATTAATTAGAACGCAAGACATTGTGTTAGTCAAACAATTTTGAGTACTTACAGCCATGCTGGGTTTAGACTTGGTGATATAGACGACAGTAGGATAAAACTGTTTTTTCTGATAGAAAGCATTTCCAATGACTATGGATGTCAACAATGCACTTCCAGCAATCCATACAGTTAAACGGGCCCACCACATTTCGGCTGAAGGCATTTTGCTTTACCGTAATAAAAATATTTGATTTGGATTCAGGATATTCAGACTGTCTGTCCTTGCTAACCTTGGTCACAGTCACAGTCACGGCCACTAGAATTGGGGGAAATACAGGGTCAGGCCAGAGTCAAGAGTCAAGTCAAATTGGCCCTTAAGACACAGTTGTTGGTAAGAACTATACTTGAGATTTGGAATTAGCGCGGTGGATTTTGTACAACTACGTGTAATCACATACGGCCAATTCGGACGGCCTTTTCTTTTTTGACATTCCCCGTCCCATGTTGTCAAATCCACTCTATCCAGTCTTAATATACTAAAAAACCCGCACCGTTTTTTTTTGTTTTTGTACAAACTCGTGTAGCTCCCGATATTTTATTCAAAACGGAATATAAATAAACTGTAGAAACAGTGAAATGAAAGCTGACAGAGTAATGTGAAATGCAAATTAATGTAAATCGAAGCTAAGAAGCATGAAGCATGGCAAAATGCAAGTCCTATTGAATTTTGAATTGGCGAGCAAAATTTTACGATTTGTTTTATGCGGTTAGAAACCTTTAACTTGTGAGGCTGTACGCTGCTATAGGGTGCCTTAAGGAATGTTAAAATTTCCAGAAAAATTATGATAGCCATCTCATCTAGCATATTTCGGTTTTCTCTTCAAATAGAACAATTGTGATTCCAATTTTGGTGGTGTCGAGGACAAAAGATAATGCAAAAAATAAAAGCGCTGGAAATAAATGCTGTTATTCCCTGGCCATTCGAACAAAAATAATGCTCAAATCGTGACTAATTAAAATAATACAATAATTCATCAATTACATCAATTTGACATTCCACCATTGTACTGACTTATGAACAAGTACAAACGTGGTGAACACAAACACCAACGTATCATTTGATGTAGCGGTCACCACATGTCAATTGACATTGCTCATATCTGAATATCGTCCACACTCCGTCATTGGAATCTTGATGCATTCGGATTCGTTAAGGGAATCTCCTTTCATGATCTCCTGTGATTGTAAACTTTGTCTCTGGTTCGATTCCTTCTAGTGTATGAAAACTCCATTTGCTTTGGTTTGATGATTTGGAGGAATGCATGTTTTTGTCTCCAGAATTCCGTCATTCCGAGCAGTTTCGTAGTTCACAAGAGTAAAATCCTCGGCTTCTTTAAGTGTTTTCACGCCGGGATATGGTTATTCCTTCGCTTATAAAAGTTTCTTAAAAAATGTCCTCAAAGGCTGAAAGCCCTAATTTACAAAAAAAATGCTGCCCTCAAAAGTTAAAAATAATTTTTTTTACCGAAATGTTCACCTCTGTCAGCCTGACCCGACAAGGAAACAAGGTAAATTTGTTTATTTTTGTCCTTTTAGGGCCCGGTTCTTCTTTCTTTTAACTGTCTTGCATTTTACCCTTTACTTTACTCAGAAGTTGTGACAAGTTAAATATAAAATTCCCGTCTTCGTTCCTCCTATTAACAAAACGGAGTGGTGCATTCATAGTTCAA
>WJEZ01003022.1:0-11795 GCA_009869925.1 Thalassaphorura encarpata
TGGATACGGAAATAACTAGGTTAGTAGCGTCCGTTACGTGCTGGCGTTTTTTAATCAAATTCATTTTGATTTCCGGAATTTCACTCCATTATCCCCTTTCCTGGGCAAAATGGAGATTTGCAGAATATAAAATTCTCAAAGTGCCAATAAACTCGGTTATTCGCATAACTTTTCATTCACCACTTGCCCAGAGTAGATTCGAAATTGGATAATAAAATTTTGAGATGAACCCATCAAGCTTACAATTTAAAAATTTAACGACTGTGTTAATAATCTCATAAAATTCAAATATCATGAAATTTACATTTAGTTTGGTCTTGTCTAAGAATTTGTTGAGGTGTAATGAAGATGACTTGATAACCGTATTTGTTATTTACGTACACATTTGTGAAGAAAATTATTTTTTTTTTGTTAAAAATCGGATTTGAAATTAAATTTCTCAGAACTGACATGTAATTTTATTGATAGTTACATGCTTCATGTTGCCGTTCATAATGTCGGCGTTTATAATGATCTTCAGAAAAGCAAAGCAATAGTCGAACAAATATCGAAACCAAGAAGAAGAAAAAAGAAAGATCGAATGAATATTTTCTAAACAACTAAGTTGTCAAAGTTGTCGAATTTTACTATTCACTGAGGCACAACTTGTTTTTATTGCGTATTCACTGACATTTCACGTTCGTTCGTCTCGTCCTCTTTTCACATTTGCATGGCATGAGAGTTTATTTTGTGCAAAACAAAACGAAAACGAAACTTAGTCGACCAAACCAATCTAACAACCTACTCCTACCTACGCTCCTGAATGACAAACTAGAGTTTCAACTTCAACTTTATTTTCCTTTGATGTTGTTCCATATTTTCATTTCCTAGAACTGTGCTCCTTGCTGGAAATCAAATAGGAAGCCATGGATGGTCATGAGTTTTGAGAGATACTTGCTAGTTTAGTTTTCACAGACTGGCAATAGCATCCCCACAAGGATCTCCACAGGTATCTTAAATTATTAAGTCGTCTGTTTATGTCACGGAAATCCGGGCTACTTTGCTTTGCTGTTCTGCCTCTCCTTTCCTGTTGATGTACTACGAGAATTGGCCGGGATATTAGAGTGAAGTGTAAGTAGTTCCTAACTTGGCTTGGCTTAAGAATGAAAGATAACTTAAGAAAAAAGAAAAAAAGAAAGTATTTTACTTTCCTCCTTTGAAGGAAACGAAGGAATCCCTTAGCTTAAATAAAAGAATAAGTCATATGGAATTTGATCCTAGCTTGCTTGCTTAAATAATACAAGAGTTCTAAGGACTTGAGACAGACAAATCTTGGGATGATGAATTTTTACTTTCAAAGCTGAAAAATTCTAGAAATTACCAGAAACGAACACAAGCACAAGTATTCTTGGCCTAGCCTAATACTTTCACGTAGTTTTCTCCTCAGAATTTTCGTTTTCACAAACTAATGCTTAAGCTTAGCTCATATGACCATGACCGATTTCAAAGTATATAGTGGAATGAAATGACTCATTTCGCTATTGCTTGCTACCCTATTTCATTGTACGTAAGAATTTCTCCCCTAGTCTATTTTGTCGTCGTTGGTCACAAATGCGTAGAACTATGCAGCTCAGTTCCATAACGTTCACCCTGTCTGTCTCTTGGCAAAAGACCCATTCGAACAGATTATTATTGCTGCATCCTGCCCTGTCCTGCCCTGTACCCACAAATGTATTCCATTTCCATTTATGTATTTTTTTCTGACCGTGCCGTTCCGTATGGGGAAAGTGTCTTGCCATCTGTAACTAGGCGGCAAGTGTTGAGTCAGCACTTGGATGAATCTGGGAAAAGATACGTAGTTACTTACTTTCCCCTTTCCACTTTTTTTCCTTTATTTATTCGGAAGACAGGCACAGGCACAGGCAGCAACGCAAGGGAACTCGATCTCATCTCATCTCATTCTTTTCTTTATTCCCATTGCAATGGGCAATAGTGGACCAAGTGCTGGGAGATAATCATAAATAACACAAAAAAATCTCAATTGCTAATGCTGACGAGACGATATTTTTTGAAGGAAACAGATGGAAGTGATTTCCCAGGACTTTCACCTGGACAAATTTATTTTGGCATCTAAACTCATCTCTGCCAGATAAAAAAGGTAAACTTTTGTAAAGTTTATTATTTGAGTATTTTAAAAAATAAACCTATGTGGCATGACCTGACATTTGGAACTCAACATTCCTGTGTAATTCGTACTCCTAATTTTAATTTAGTGAAAGTCCATGTCTATGTCAATTCGGACAGGAAGAATGTTTAATGTGGGTAGAGAGGACAGAGCACGAGCGAGCACGTACTGTTCATTTGTTTTTTCGGTGAGACAAAATACCCGCGTATGGAAACAACGGACAGAATACAAAACAAGATGAGATGCGTAAGCTAAGCGAGAGCGTGGTATAATATACATAAGTAGGCATTGGAATTGGAATGTCTCCGATCTGTTTTAGCACTTTCGGTCAATATCCTGGACGCAACGCCTGGTCTGGACATTGTATTATATCATCCGACCGACAGAGACATGTGCTATGCGGCTAGCCCTAAGGAATTTCTTTCCTTGTTGAAGAACACGTAACATATTATTGCAATTTTTTTGGGTAAAAGTGTATTCTTCTCAAGACATTTGTGGGATGGTGAAGACAAGGACATATTCGAAAGGCGGGCGAGCATTAGCGCTTGTTCTCGTCAGTATTAAGCTACTATTGGGTCCTCCTCCTCCTGCTCAGCTGCCTGTCTGCCTTTGTGACAATAGACAAGTTGTCGTCGTCTTCGTCTTTGGCTTCGTCGCCCTTGGGGATAGCAGAAGGAGTAGGAGCACAACGTCTAAAAAAGAAACTAGGGAATTCGTCGAAGGAGGAAACAGGAAGCTAAAGAATATAGGATTCGCCGGAGGGAAAAATCAATATGCACAAGCCCAACGCAACACTAGCCAGCCACCACCACCATAGGCCAAGTCAGGCCGCCAGGATAGACTAAACATTCCAAAATTCGTCCAGCCTATAGATAGCAACATTGTCCAGAGTGCATTTGAATTTGACAAATTTAAATTTTACATAGAAGTATGTAAAAGTACATCTGAGTATCGAGATACATATAAACACGATTAACTAATTTATTACTAAGGTCTCAAAATTTGTATCAGATGAATTTTTCACTATGACTATAATTTCCAATACGAAAGAAGCTCTATTGTCTGAAATTTCTGGGATAAATCCTGAGGTAAAGTACAAACGAAGATCTGCCTAGGGTAGACGCTCCAAGCATTTGCATTGCATTAGGATTGGTAAACAATATTAATTTTGCATTGCATTTTGGAGAGAGTGAATTAAGGATTCCTAAAACAAATAAGTTCCTGTCACGCACAGGCACAGGCACCGTCGTGGGAGACCAACGCCTAATTGTTTTATTAATTGCTCCTTAATTTTCTTGTCACCTGCCGAGTAGTCGACACCTGGAAAATAATTTAGTGGGTCGTGTCTTAGCTTTAGCTTAGCTTGTGTAAATAGTGAAAATTCAAACAAAGCAATCAAAATATCTGCTCCTTATGCATGGCAATGCTATGCTAAAAGGAAATGAAAGTTTTGAGTCAAGTCAAACCAGAATAATCGTTGGGTTAGCTAAGGCTTGGCTTGACTTGGGCTTGATTCTAAGTCATGTCTAGTCATAAACTTTTACCCGCTTTTATCGTTAAGACTTTACGATCAAAGTCGGAGAACTTAAAAGTTAGTAAAATGAGGCTCTTGGGCAAAAAGTAGCCAAGAACATTTTGCCTTCATTCTAAGAATCGGTCAACTTTTATGGAGAAATTTCGAGTGGAGATGGGGAAAGAGCAGAAAAGAAAAATGACCCTCTGACAAGGTACGTTTTTAAAATGCTACTGAAAAGTTGACAGAAAAATCTAAAAGGCTGTTCCATGTCAAAATTTTACAAGATACTTCGTGTGTAAATATTTTCTGTGTGTGATTTGCATAAATACTGTAAAAATCTTACTTACTCATCACATCCCAATGAAACGAGCTATACAGATTCCAAAATGAAAAGAATTGAGGAGAAAGCTCCCACGTGTCGTTTTTGTTCTCTCGTACTCACGCTCAGCAAAGTCAAGTCTCGTATGTGTGATGATTAACTGGATTCTTCTCACTACACTGCACTCCTCGAGTTACTTTTTAGTTCTCTACACAAAAGCAGCAACACTTTGAGTTAATCGAAAATGAAGTCAGTCAGTCAGACAGACAGCCAGCTACAGTCGAGCAGACTGTACCAATCAAAATCTTTCTTGGCTTAGCTTTCACTTGTAGTTCTTCAAAAATAAATAATTTTGATTTTTCTTTCCTTGTAAAAACCTTACGTACAGCAGTATTATTCCTCCTCATGAAGAAATCTGAGTAGGCAGTTGAGTTTTGAAGGACTTTTGTCAACTTTGAGGAAAGAACTGTGTGATTTTCTTTCGAATAATATTCCTGACTAAAGTTCAACTTTGGCTTTGGCTTTGGTGAAAACCAGAAGCAGGGCCAGGGTTGTTTATGGAGTTGAGTGTAGAGCAAACATGAGGAAAAAAAGTCGACGTCCTTCTTTCTCCCTTAACTAAACCCAACGAACAAACTTTCTCCAGGAGCTCTAGTCCTTTTCTCCCGAACACTGAACTCTCTCTGAAAGGAAATATCGACTAAGCTAGCTAGCTAGTTCTAAGGCTGCACCAGGACAAGTTAAACCATTTCTAGACTACAAAGAGCACGGACTGCCATGCAAGCTAAGGTTCAGGCCAGGCTCATGCTCACCACACACTTTTGAAACTTTCTTCTAAGGCTAAGGCTAAGGCTAGGGCTTCTTTATATCAACGAACGAATGAAAATGAAAAGCTGATGAAAGTATCGAATCCTTATATCAAATTTCCTTGAATAAAACCTAAATGTAGTGTATAAAATTTATAAAAGTGTAAAATTTCTTGAGTTTTTTTTTAACAGCGTTGGCTTTCATTTGTATACAAATTGATAAATTTTATATTTAAGGGCATGTAAATCAAAATCGAATTAAGCAGGTTGTTTTAATTTTTATAATACATGTAATTTTATTTTCAGTACATTTTATTAATTTCAATAGTATTCAGTAAAAATGAAAAACTGCATACTCCTGCACAATTAAACCAGGTCATGTTTTGCGTACTTTTGTGAAGAGAAATGTAAAAATTGAAAGAAAATGTAAGCAAATAAAAATTGCAAAGTATCCAGGAAATCTATGCCATAATTATAATAATTTTGTCCAGCTAAGGAAATAAAAGATTAACATTTCGCCCACACTTTGGGTTTTCTGGGATCAAAGTCTAAAACATTGAATAATAAAATTAAGCAGGTTGTTTTAATTTTTATAATACATGTAATTTTATTTTCAGTACATTTTATTAATTTCAATAGTATTCAGTAAAAATGAAAAACTGCATACTTCTGCACAATTAAACCAGGTCATGATAAAAATTGCAAAGTATTCAGGACATCTATGCCATAATTATAATAATTTTGTCCAGCTAAGGAAATAAAAGATTAACATTTCGCCCACACTTTGGGTTTTCTGGGATCAAAGTCTAAAACATTGAATAATAATAATCCCTTAAAATAAATCAACAGCCCTAACTCAGTTGAAGATGAAGTTGATGAGTGATTACATTAATTTGTTATTACATAAGACAAGCACAAGAAATGACCTTGGTACTTTGAACTTAATTGTATTTTTTAAATAATGTACGTGCGTAACAACAAAAATGGTGAGTGGGTGAATTAGACTGGACTTTGTTTTGTGGTTGAGCCTGGGCCTGTGTCTGCCTGACCCGCTCATGTACTAAACCTGTAATGCATTGTCTTTTTGTTGTGCTAAACACTTTTTGCTCATCCACAGCCTCAGATAATCCATGATGACATGAGATTGAGTCTTAGAATCAAGAATGTAAATTAATTTCTGGAAAAAATAAAGGAATAAACGTAATACGAGGAAATACCTACTGTACGTACATATACATACATGCAAATAAAATGCAAAACTTCGTTTAAGCATCTCGTCTATCGTGTTACTTTGATTCTCAGGAGAATTCCCTAGTACAAAAACCGGTTCTTATTCTGCACGCGTATGTAATGCAATGCAAGCTAAACCAACGCTCTGCTCTGGTTAAGATTTAAGATGAATTGAAAAAACGGGCAAAAACAATCTTCATGAATGAATTCTTGCGAAACTCAAGTCAGTATTAAATGGAACGTTAATAACGCTTAGGCATTTAGTCCAGGACAGAATTCTCCATGGTTGAAATAATTAAGTTGTAATAAGTTTAATTTATTTTTACTTCACGCGTTCTAAAATGGTTTTAGTCTCAACATTTTTATTCAATTTGCTCTGTGCCATTACCCCTTGTGATTTTACCCAGAATCCTACATCCGCTAGAATCTCTAGAAGTTATTACACAAAAAGACATGCTGATGGGAAACTCGGGCTTGAAAATGAATATCCAATCGTGACCACTAAATATGGTCAAGTTCAAGGGTATTCTATGGGAACTGTGCAAGAGAAACAAATTTTTGCATTTGAAGGGATTCGTTACGGACAACCTCCTGTCAATCAGAACAGGTTTCGGGTAAGAAATTGTCAAATATTCAATACAGTTTCAACCTGTATTTCTTTAAATATAACTCTCTGCACAATTATTCTAATTCATTTGGCATCAAATAAATTTACCACTTTTCCCCCAAAGCCGCCGATTCCGGCTAAACCATGGCAAGGAATTTATCGAGCCTACAAGCCTGGTCCAATGTGTTTACAATTACATCCTGCCATGATGTTTCGAGTCGTTGGGTCCGAGGATTGCCTATTTTTAAATATTTACGTACCAGGGGTAAGAAAATTCAGTTTAATATTTTGACATTATTCATGAATCATTCTTCAATTCTGAATTTCCTGTACATAGAATGCCGAAATCGGCGAGGATAATAATATCAAGTCTTCTGCATCTGTACCCATTGCCAAAAAGTTGCCAGTCATAATTTACGTCCACGGTGGAGCATTTATATTCGGGGAAGGAGGTAATTAAAAATCGTCCTGATTCTTAATTAAACACACAATAATTAACGTTTTCAATAATTTTAGCTGAATATGGACCAGCATACCTTGTTGATAGAGAAGTAATACTCGTGACCATTAATTACCGCTTGGGACCATTAGGTATTTGAAAATCATTAATTATTACCGAATTGTAAATCTAAAAATACTGCGAAATTCTTAGGCTTCCTTAGCACGGGTGACAGCGTTAGCCCTGGAAACAATGGGCTCAAGGACCAAGCCTTAGCTATTAAATGGGTAGCTGAGAATATTGCTGAATTTGGTGGTGACCCTAATAAAGTGACTTTGATGGGTCAAAGTGCTGGAGCCGTCTCAACTCATTTTCATCTTTTATCAACTCAAACAAGACAGTATTTCCAGAATGTCATATCCATGTCCGGAAGTGCATTTTTACACTGGGCACTCAGATCCAAAGAAGATGGAAGAAAATGGACAAATAAATTTGCAAAAATTGCAGGATGTCCAACAGGGAACAGCGAAATGATGATCAGATGTCTTCGGGGTAAAAATCCAGCATTTCTGGTTGGATATCAACTCAAAATGTTTGTAAGTAAAAGAAAATTAACGTAATTCTTGTTAATTACTACAAAATTAATTTAATCTTTAGAATTGGCTAGTCCTCCCACCAGTATTATTTTCGCCAGTCATTGAGCCTGAATCACCAACTGCATTTATAACGGATACACCACAAAATTTATATGATCGTAATGAAGTAGCCAAATATCCATGGATTTGTTCCATGACTCTAGAGGAGGGTTATATGCTCATTTATGGTAATGACAAAATTTTAAAAAATTCATAAATCTGATTCTAATTTCTGTTTTCTTATCTCCAGTTTTACTCGTGTTTCAAATGTTGGGAACTTTTCGTCGGAATTTTTCGTTATTATTACCAGCTGTTTTGGATTATGAACATTTGGTCAAAAATACGACTCAAATTGATGCAGCAATCCAGAAATTCTACCTCGGGGATGAATCTCCACGTGACGTTCCTGTTTCAACACTTGGGAAAGTGAGTAAATCAAAATTTTGACATCTTAGCTAATTTTTAACAATTTGACTTCGTCCAGATTGGCACAGACCGATATTTTACCCATGGGATTGTCAAAGGGATTCGAATGCATTCACAAGTCGCACCAACGTATTCTTACTTATTCTCGTATCGTGGACGATTTAACATGGGAAAATCATTGTTTGGGCGTTGGGATGATGAATTAGGTAAGGAAGGTCAAAGTAAAATAAGATTTTGACATTTGACCTCCAAAACTAATCGAATTTCCTATCTCGTTACTCACAAAGGAATTGGTCACACGGAGGATGCGGCATACTTTTTTAATTCAACTCGATTTTTCGAAGGATTAAAAAGACATGATGAAGAATATCAACTTTCGTCAATCATGACAAACGTCGTGAGCAATTTTGCAAAGAAGGGGTAAATTAAATTAATGAAATTCTAGTTGCACCAGGACCACGAGCTCTAGGGAACAATTTAATTAATTTTTAACTTAATTTTTAGTGAACCACTGTACACAAATGAGGAAGGTGTGGATGTAAAACTTTGGGAAAGGGCTGAGCCGAACCATGTCCGATTTTTACAATTTGGAAATGATAAGGAAATCCGAATGGTTGAAAATCCATTCCAAGAACGGATAAAATTCTGGGAAAGCCTTAATTTGACTGATACAACGCCTTTTAAGCCAAGACCAAATTCGGACTCGGGTTCGGTTGCAGTTTTTCCTCAGTGAAAAACTCAATTTGTGATATTCCAACTTGTTAATTAGTAAAGCTACTAACGTATTTTTAACAATCAATGGTTTTTTATGCAATTACTTAAACATAAAGTAGTCGTAGTGGTGGGTTAAAACATAATTAATTGGATTTTATTTTTATTTTCACACAAAAAAATTATCCAACAAAATAATTTACACCTATTAAGCATATTTCGATCAAGTAAGATATAAGAAATAAACATCCTACCTCAATTTTCTTCCAACACTGATTACATCGCAAATGATAAGAAACGTAAAAGGTTCAAAAATGAGTTTTGAACTTCTTTGATAAGGATGGTTAATTTCCTTTTTTTTACAAAAAACTCTGAGATTATTAAACAAAGCTTAATACAAGAAATTAGTGTTAGTACGCAAATTGTACTTTTCCTTTTCACCCAATTTCAATTTCGTATTTCGAAAGAAAGCGACAGCAACTTGCTTATCGACTAAAATAAAACACATCACACAAAGACAAAAAATCGAGATTTTCACATTCATTTTCAAAATCTACGAGCTCCATGCTGACTGAATCCATCTTGGAATCCAGATAAGTACGCGGATTTTTGTTTCCCGTGATTTTCAGCCAATTTTACACGTAATGCTTCAGTAGATCCTTCGGGTATAAAGTTATTCATTGCATCAATAGCTGCATTTGCTTCCTGGCGTTTTGAAAATCTGGAATAAAACAAAAGCATTGCTAAATTCTGAACTTGATGGATTCAAAACTATTTTAATGCGACTTTACCTCACGAAAGCAACACCCCTCGGCAGTCCAGTGTACTTGTCTTGCAGAATATTTTGCTGAACAATTTCTCCAAATGGTGAAAACATTCTAATTAAATCATCCTCTGTAATATCCCTTCTTAAATTGCAAATGTAGAGATTCGTGTCTTTGATTTCTTCCCCAGAGGGACGTGCCAAAGAAACTTTGAGGAATTTGCTGTCAACTCTCTTTCCATTCATTCCATTGATGGCCTCTGTGGCCGAAATCTCTTCCGTGTAATTATACAAAACCATAGCCATAGGAGTAGCCGGTCTAATTAAACCAGAAATCAATGATCAATGAGCAAAAAAAATTTAAATTCCGAATATTAATTAATACGGCTCGCTATGTATACCTTTTTATCCTTCATGACCCTTGCATTTTCAATGTTGCCGTAAGGAATGAATAAATCATACAAATCCCGATCTGTCAATTGTTGTGGGAGGTAATTTATGATTAAATTCTTTCGGTTTGAACCATCATCAATCCTGTTGACCTTGATTTGAAGAGGCGGAGGACGGATAAGGGTAAGAGGCTGACTGGTTCCCATAATCCATTTGTGCTTGACCAGCATCGTAGTGACCACCGGATTGCCAAACACTTCCTCCTCTTCCTGACCCAGATTCACTCTCGCCATAATTTTGGTTGTATTGCATTGTCTCTGTAAAGGAACCAAATTGAAAAGAAAAATTTGTCATCTTTTTAAGTCCTGCCAGCCGGGGAAACGGCTGACTGATTCCCATAATCCATTTGTGCTTGACCAGCATCATAGTGACCTCCGGATTGCCAAACACTTCCTCCTCTTCCTGACCCAGATTCACTCTCGGCATAATTTTGGTTGTATTGCATTGTCTCTGTAAAGGAACCAAATTGAGAAGAAAAATTTGTAATCTTTTTAAGTCCTGTCAACCGGGGAAAAGGGTACGTATGACTTATTAACAGCGATTAAATTGGTTAAATTGACTAAGAAAATTGACAGTGATTTACCACAAACCACACCGGCTCTGGGAACTCAGGAATTCTTTGGTTTTCAAAATTTTTGGAGGTCAAGAAGTCAGATACCCGGGAAATAATCCGCTCACCGCTCCGATCCCGAGATCTCTGATCGATCCAGGAGATTTAAAAATTCCAGACTGCGCGGTCATTTTTATTTCTAGTGGGGCAGGGTGGAACTTCATTAATTTTCTGAATTCTCTTGATTTTTAGGTTTTAGTCGAATTTGAAAAAGTAATTAAGAGTTTTCAGTGTATCTTTGATGAATTCATTTCGATTTTAAATACAAAATTCAGGATTATTTGCTTTAGGTTAAGGTGAAATGATCAGGTTAGCATTCTTCACTCACGTTTCGTTTATCTGAGAATTTGAGACACAAACATTATTGCTGTAAAGAAAATGTCCAAGCAAAGTTAGGGTTAAATCAGATTTTCCCTTGGGTTTTATTATCGCCATGGTATTGAAAAATTTAATCGTTCTTCACGTTAAAAAACAAACAGGACTACGTTTCGTTTATCTGAGAATTTGAGACACAAACATTATTGCTGTAAAGAAAATGTCCAAGCAAAGTTAGGGTTAAATCAGGTTTTCCCTTGGGTTTTACTATCACCATGGTATTGAAAAATTCAATCGTTCTTCACGTTAAAAAACAAACAGGACTAACCCAATCCGATCCTCAATCGTTTTCCTCATTTATCATCTTCTCGCTGAAATATCAAGGAAATATTTCCTGGACAACAAATTTCCTCCCGAAGTGGGTGTAAACAAACAATGCTCAAAATCCAGCCTCATTCAACCTAGGTCAGCAAGCCTCGTTCAACCTCATTCATCATTCGAACTTCTGATCGAGTGGTCATGAATTTCTCTCCTCTCCCGACTTTTCAATTTTCTCTCCCTAAGATTTTCATCACCCTTTCTCCAGAAGACTTGTCAATTTCACCACGCATGCAGCCCATCTGTTCATCATCAATTCGAAGGTGAGGGAGAGAATTGTCCAGAAAAATAAAAATATTGAAATTGAAAAGTAAGCACGGGAAACGGCCAAAGTAGTAACATCCTATGCCGTGGGGTAAGTGGCGTTCCCCCTGTAATCCCATTCTAGTGACCTTGGGCGAGGGACGAAAGAGATGGGTGTTAAGG
>WJEZ01003023.1:0-11791 GCA_009869925.1 Thalassaphorura encarpata
AAATGACACAAATAATGTCATACATATAAAACTAGAAGCAGCACAATGGTGCAATGGTGTACAAAAGACAAAGAATTTTCCAGCACTATCAGGTACTGCGTGCATTCAGAATCTCTTTTGATCTCATCAACCCTTAGCAGCCCATTCCATCTTCTATTCCACTTGTCTTCTTCGCATCTTTCAATCTTCCGAATAAGAAGACGGGTTGGGGGTGATAAAAAAGAGCAAGAAGAAAAACCTTATACTGTCTTCGACAAAACCAGGCAGCAATGTCTGCATAGTTGTTCCATTCCCATCGTTATTATGTCAAATGAGCAGTCTGACAGTGACTGTGTAAACTCAGCATAAGAAATAGCACAGAATAAATATTCATATCTGTTCTTCGTTCGGACTTGGCATATTGCTTATCATATCTTTCTTTTGTTATTTTTTAAAGTGTTAATCAAATATTAATAGTACTATTTCATGGGAAATTGGTATTTAAATTCAACATATTTCTAAACACATGATTGACACTTTTGCAAATCAAATATTTGACTCGATGTACAAGGTCTCAGGACGATCGCATCTTTTTATAATCTCAGGATACAGTGTAAAATCGTGTTAGTTATTTTTAGAATAGAAAATATTACCTCTTGGACAGGTACACTCATAAGTAAGATTTCCAGTCCTTCGACAGGTCCCTCCATTTTGACACGGTGATGGCTGACACGGGATGAATCGAGTCTCACAGCGTTGACCAGTGAAACCTTCAATGCATTTGCACCTGGAAATAAAAAAGTCACACCTTACTTAAAATGCCTTAATAGACATGTGTACTTACCAATTAGCCAACATCATAAAAACTAGAAACCCATAATCTTATAGCATTTCATTCCTCCTTGAGATTTTGAATATGCTCATACCATTTGTCATAAAAGAGTCGTGATTGTCTGTTTCTACATCTCTCCTATCCTAATGGAAGAAATAGTCTCCCAATTCAACGTGAACTAAACTCGACTGACGGGCAACTCACCCTCTAATTAAGCACTGCACTGTATTGAACCAAGAGTGACGCAGCAGTCTAAAATCTTCATATATTTTTTAACCACAGTAAGTCAATGTCCCGCATTATCATTCTCCTATAGAATTACTTCTGCGAATTCAATGTCAATGCCGTTGATAAAACACAGAAGGCTACAGTAAACGTATATGATGTGCAGCAAACGAGACTTGCTTCAAGTGACCTTTGTGTTTGAGTTTAAGNTCAATGTCCCGCATTATCATTCTCCTATAGAATTACTTCTGCGAATTCAATGTCAATGCCGTTGATAAAACACAGAAGGCTACAGTAAACGTATATGATGTGCAGCAAACGAGACTTGCTTCAAGTGACCTTTGTGTTTGAGTTTAAGTAGCAAACCCTAGACTTTGACGATCGGAAAAGAAAACCGATAAACTTCAAATAATTTATTTTAATAAAATCTAATTGCACCCCAGGGGTTATTATGATGGAAAAATTGAAGCCAATCGTAATTAGCAGAGATGACAACAAAGGTGTGAGTTTGGGTAAAATTTAAACAGCAGTAACCTGAGAGCAGAGGAGGTCATTCCTCTTTTCGATTTAAACATCCTTTTAATCAACAAGTATTTAGTGTAAGGGATACGTAATTCCAATGCGTGTTCATTTTTTCATGTAATCGGCTTTTGCTTTGCTCCCATTGAATTCTAGTTGTAGCTTGTAACCCCATATGCAATATCTTCTAACCTGAAGATGAGCATTCTTCTATACTTCCTATTGAGGCGCCACAAAGAAGAGAATAAAAAAGTATAAGAAGAATTTTCATCTGAGAAGCAAAGAAGCTCCTTAATCGACATTTCATTCATTTCACGCGATGTTGTGTTGAGATTACTAAAGAATAACGAGTAGCGAACCAGAGTTTTTAGCTCTCTTTTCTTCTCACCTTCACTCACGAATTTTTAAAAGAGAAGAATGATTGTTTCTTGAAAGGTTATTAATGAGCTCTCTATTGTCTCACTTCAGAATCATCTTCCTTTAAATTCAACACAAGCAAGGGATAAATTTTTAAACCGCAGGCGAAGCGGTCGAACTATTTTTACGCTCATGAACACAAGAACCTAGGTGTTTCAGTAGTCACTGCTACCATCGCACTATTCATGATTTGCTATTTCCAATTAACCATGACATTGCCTTCATAAACTAAATCAATCTCCTTACAATTGTCTCATTAAAACCTCAAAGTACTCTACCCTTCAGGCAAGATTGGTAACTTTCCTTGGCGTTGTAGTATGGAATCAAGGGTTTTCTCATTTCTTCTCAGTAATGATTACTCGCCGGGTTCTCGGAGAGAACGGAAATTGAGTGACCGTGATTCCGGTCGGTCATGTCAAGTCAAAGTCAGACCAAAGTGCATGACATTACGATATTATTAACGAACATTCCACCCTTACACTTCAGGAAGCAAGCCTAATTAATGATCTATTTACTCAGATTACTCAACCCTTGTTGCATTCCTTGAAGGAAACGTTACATTGTATGAGCGAAAAAGAGGTCTTTGCTTGAACTATAACCGAAAAGCATTTAAGTGGAAATGCCCGTCCAGAGCTTAATGTCTCCCCATGCCGAGTCGGGTAAGAATTTCTTGCCTCAGTTCACTTCCTATGCTATTGTACAATGATAATAATATCTTCCTACCGAAAACTCTTCTTGTAGTCAAACCTTGATTGAAATCACAAGATAAAATTTGGGCTAGCTGAAGGATAACGTTAAAATCATTTAACCCAAAACGACCCGACCTGAATCCCTTTTCCCGCAAAGCACCCTCATCCCACCGAGTTAAGCTAAGCTAGGAGGTGAGTATTCGTTCATATGAATAATTGCAGAATAATAAAGAATCCACTGTTGGATTGTTGAAAGAACTGGTCGAAAGCAACTTTATGGGTTGTGCGTACACATGACTTGGAAAAGGGGCATTGGAATTAAGCCATGGTGTACAAACTGGCATTGGAATATAATGCAGCTGCTTCGCTGCTTGCCAACCCTTATTCAATTTGGTCTCGATCTACCCGATTCTTGTTTTGTAGTAGTACATATGCGTGCAATTGCAATAGCACTGTCAGAATGAAACATCCGTATCGTAATCATGACTGGAAAAGTTGTAACGGTCGCTTTCTGCAGAACATTTGGTATCGAAGATACGAAGGCACGCGTGTATGGCTCGAAAGATGGGAATAGCCAAGATACTTAAATATTTTGTTTTTAGAACAGAATTTTAACGATTGCCCACATAAAATTAAAAATATAACACCTTAATGTTATGAGTATGCATAATTGGAAAGTACCAATCTTTCCTAATAAAAAAACATAAAAGAGGGTATGTCCGTTTGTATTGTATTTTCTGATATGACACAACTGGAAATGTTAAATGGGAAGATCAACCGTCACCGGTTCTCAGGGAGAGAACTGCTTCCTTGGCGAAGTGTTAAGATGTTATGCTCATGTGTTACATGAAAAGACTCAAGTGTGGGAAGTGAGACTTATTAAATGATTACCTAATCAATTAATACTCTCACAGTCTCCTGGTTTGTATACACAGTTCAATCCAAGCGACACCGCATTAGAATTGCATTGCTAACAAAAATAAACAGTTGACTCCTAGTACAGTTATTTCGTTAGCCTACATTTTGTATTCTTATCTAATTACTGGTCCTTTTACACTCTTCAATTTTTTATGAGCCTTGTATCTTTCCATAAGGAAAGTCCAACTTGAGATTTTGCTCCCTGGCATGTGAGTGATGATACGTGTGTGTCCATTACAATCACATAATGGATTATGGATTTACAATCTAACTTGGTTTAAATAGTTCCTTAAATCCGAATCCTTATCCAAAAGTCTCGTCCTGCTTCCCCCTAATTTCAAAGACTTGAGTACTGCTAACGTTTGGGTTTCCCCTTTTCCTTATGCTTATCTGTCAGATTGAACACCTGGGACGCGGGCAGGTGTGCCCTTAATCAGTGCACACTGCTGCCCTAACGCTGAGCAACTCTACGTAACCATTTCTTTACGGGTAAAATATGAGATTTAAAGAAGAACCCTCCCGGACTGGATTTCTTTGTTCGTGTTCCTACTTTGGGTGGTTCCTTACTCTCCAAGCATCTCAATATGATCTAATGGGCATGCACACCCTGAGCGTCATTGACGGAGGTAAGGTTAAGGCATGTAACATATTCCACCAAGTAGTAAGCAACCGAGTACCAGAATTGTCTAGCATTGAAGTGCATAAGCAAAGGTTACCAATACTGATTCTGTTACATTGCGTAAGTATATTCGGCTCCTGAACCTCGGTCGGGATAAATAGTCGAGTTCCTACGTGTATTTCTAAATCTTTCTTCAATCATTTCGCACTACGAACTAAGCAATTCAAATCTCCTGAACTGAATACATAATAGAAACAGTGCACTTTACTGTAATAAATTTAAAAAAAAATTGGCAGACCACTTACTTATATGAACCGTATACATTTTGGCAGAGTCCATGAATGCATGCATCTTTTTCTCGACACTCATCGATGTCTTCCAGGCAGTGAAATCCTGCATAGCCCTTATCACAAATGCATTTATAGCCTTTTGGAGTATCTTGAGGAATGCATTTGGCATCGTTCTTGCAAGGATTTGTCCCATTCAAGGTGCAATGATCCGTTATCTCACAATTTGCTCCACGATATCCAGGAGAGCAGTGACAAGTATACGTTTTTAATGTATTTAGTTTGCATTGGCCATTGTTTTTGCAAGGTGAGGATTGGCAAGCATTTGGAATTTCCAGTTCACAAAATGAGGATGTAAACCCGACCGGACAATCGCAAGCAAAAGATGGAGTTGATTGTGGTTTTTCGACAACTCGACATGAACCGCCGTGTTCACACCTTTGTTGTGATGTATGGCATGGGTTTGGATATTGGCAATACTCTCCAACAAAAGTAGGCGGGCATCTGGAAAGAAAATATATTGCTAAATGTAATCTTTGCCGCATTTTAACATTCATATATTCACCACAAATTCTGGTGCCTAATCTAGCATTACAATCCCACCGGTCGTGGCGGTTTTCCTTGTCCTCGTGGTAAAATAATTTTTACACATGTTTATCCGGAAATGGTCTCGGTTTTGTAGTAAAAATTACGGCACCAAAGTAGGTCACAAATAAGGGTTGCAATATAAGCTAGGAGGGCAGAAGGTTAGTAAGAGGAAATAAAATTGGTAAAATTAAACAAATGCGTAATTAGGGACAGATAATGAAATGAATTTGTGAAAAGTAAATGATAACTCATAGTTCGAGAGTTCGACCGGGAATTAAGCTATCAAACTAGGTCTGTCTCAGTTTTCCTCTCTTATTTTCATAAACCCCAGCAGACTAGCTAAGCTGAGCGTGGGAATAGGGGAAGACAATAATTTCATTAGCTATAACGTATGACTTCTCCAAAACCGATTAACGGAAAAGCTCTTAAACTACGTGGATTCGCTTTCCAAAGAGTACAGGAATGGTCACATCTCCAATCTTACATATGTTCTCAATTTGAGTTCAATCCTTGTCGAAGAGGTCGTGCGTCCGGTTTGCGGTTTTGGGCAGACAAGACAAGAACAAGTGAAACAAAATCAGTCTCCAGCATGATGACAATGTGTTTACTTTAGGAATTTTTTTATAATTAGCCAAGTAACATTGTACCACAGTTGACCTCTTCCTTATCCATTTGCAATAACATGCTGTGGTTTTGACAAACAATATGCAACGGTCACATTGTAAAAAAAGTTTCTTACAGTATAATTTTATGATCTGCACAAAAATGTTTGAAAAAAAAGAATTGATTCCTCACAACCGTCAGCTCAGATACGACGAGCTCGGCGGAAGGAAATCTGCTAATAATGAGACAGAATACCAGATTCTGCCTGAGTCATTTAATTCCTCTCTTAGCACAAGATAAGACGTCTTAATACAATTTAACGCCTTGATGCTCATCTTTGTTGTTTGATCCTCTTGGGCTCTCTTTCAGAACATTGTCACTTTTTTTAATGCTTTTTTCTGCGCTTCCCTTCCTTCTCACTCCTTTTAAAAGTATGATTCTCAACCTAACAGACAATTCATCCTTAACACATGCTGGTTGGATCTATAACACAATCTTAAATTCTTTTGCTTAGTAGGATCATTGTCACTCATTCAAGATCTCTTCCTTAATGATGTCAACGTTGTTTAATCTAAGCCTTCTTCAACTCAAAAGTCAACAAATACATCAACAACTGCTTTACCAAATTATCACATGCTGTAAAATGTTGTACCTTATGGTAAAAGTAAAAAAAGAATCATCTAAGATACAGGAATTCATCATTAAGAGGAAAGAAAGTTGTTTGAATACATATTATTACGTTTTATATTTGTGATTTAAATCCAAGAACATTTTATGGAACTCCATTAGCCAGAGAAGAATTCTATTCCATTTTAGAAAAGTTCGGTTTATTTCTGAACTCGAATTGCTGCACTATTTCCTCATTGTTATCTTAAGACTTATATTAATAAACATTGAAGCTGATTAAATATTCACGCTAGATGATTGAATTATGGAGCTTATCCCACGCTATCGTACTGCATTATGTCCCCGCTCTGATTGATGAGTGTGATCTAATTTCCCATAGAGCTAAGTCATAAGAGGAAATATTGCCCAAACTTAGTCGTAGTGATATCTCACGCTATCGTACTGCATTATGTCCCCGCTCTGATTGATGAGTGTGATCTAATTTCCCATAGAGCTAAGTCATAAGAGGAAATATTGCCCAAACTTAGTCGTAGTGATGCACAAGAACTTTCCTCGCTTTTGACTAGAATCTCAGATAATTGAATATTTTATTACGACTCAAGTTAAGCTTCTGTTCTTTTCTGAAAACGTTTGCTTGTTGTTCTAATCTAACGTAATAATGAGTTGGCCTGCAAGAAATTAAATAAAAGAGAAAGAAACTGTAGCACGAGCACACCTGCCAACTAAGAATTTCTGGTAACAGGTGGTGAACGGTGGCAGCCGGGCCAGGCCAAGACAGAAAGGAGTTGACTTGAAGATTTTCAGGTCCACTTGGACGCTTTACGTGCGTGCGTAGTGCATGCGGGTAAGTAGCGGAAAAGGCGAAAACAACACGATAACAACGATGTGAAGTGAAGCCCTTTACAAATATATGGAAATACAATTTTTTTTCTCTTTTCTTCTCCTTTACTTTCAAAATATGGCCTCGGGTTTTGCTGAAGTTTGACAACCATTACAGGGGGAAATATAAGCATGGCATTTCCAGTTGCTGGTACTATTTGATTCCACATGTCTTCCAGTAAACATGAGTCTGACTGATCTATCCTATGAGAATTGGCTACAGAATTGTTTCAATTTGGGAATAGTGATAGCCAATAAGCAAAAATTAGCATTTAGACTGACAAATGGATGTATATGGATTTAAAACAGACAGGGAAAGCACAATATGGAATTCAGCTCAAGTATTCCCTACGGCTAAAAATGATTGTTTTGCTTCCTATCTCTTCTATGGATAACACAAAATTCGCCTTAAAGCCATACTGCTTTGGAATCATTCTAGTAGCATTAAGAACTGAATCTGTAAAGTTTTTCCATCATTTCTCAATTTTTATCATTTTTGTCTCAACTAATTCACTTTTACATATAAACATTCTGAAAATAAGTGAAAGGTGAAAGTATCCAAGTACAGTACTGTGATTCAGCTAGTTGGCCCAGGTTTACACAAGCTGAAAAGGTGCTTGATTTGATTTCTCTAGTTTTTATCGTACACAGATGACAACTACAATGTCCATCATAAAGGTAATTAATTATTCAATAGTTTAATAAATTTCCACAAATTGTGGCATTCGGGTATTATCGAGTGAATTTAGCCAACTAAACAGACCGGAAATCTGCATTCAGTTCGCAAACTAAATTGAGCCGACTAGCCCAAGAAGTATGAATGCTGAATAAGCTAAGCATTAAGTAAGCTAAAAGACTGGCAGAAATATATCCCTCAAGATTGTAATCTGAAAAGACATCGCAGCCGGCTAGCTCTCTAAAAAAGTAAAAATCCTGCAGGGCATGATAATATGGTCAGCCAGGGCAACACAAAGGATAACATAGCTGAAGGTTCTACGTACATCACATACGACTGCATCAAGTCGAGAGTACTTTTTACTCTTTGATCACCCCCATAGGTACAAACAACTGACTATCTGCATCCCCAGTCTCCCCATCCAGTTTTTTTGCCTTCTTCCTTCCTTCGGTCGGATTCAGGTTCAGCCAGCTTCAGCTTACTTATTTCAACCTGCCACCCTCTCAACTCTTGCGTTCTTCAAAACCGTGGGAAACTTCGGGTAGGAACTAGAGGAAAACCAACCACCAAGGCTCTCGTCTCCTATTAGTCAGGGCAGGCTGGCTTCTGGCAGAGAAAAGCAAAGCTGAACACATGTTCACAATTTTCAACATCCACTAAACCACCACTACACCATGACCATGTGGCTGCATCCATCCGTTCGCCACTCATGTAGGTCTCTCTCCTTCCTTGTATTTACATATAAGCCATTAAAGGATGTTCAAGATGCTCCTGGCTTATATTCAACTCAACATCTTCTGGAAAATGAATCTGATCTCCCATTCCATTCCAGGGAGTAAAAAATTTCAAGGACTTTGACTTATTAGTAGAGGAGACGATTGTCTGTATATTTCAGTTTCACTTCTTCTGATCGAATTTTCGTTACCACCACTTTTAAATCCCTCGAAAGTTTATGAGGTGACAATTAGTATTTCACAACTTCATATCTCCAAACCATAAATTAAGTAATGTGCTAGCGCATCTAATCCACACTAGATTGAGACGTACTTTAATTGTTTAACAGGAATATTTACAAAAATTCAAGACGAACATGCATATTACTCAACTAAGTTTGTCGAATTCTTGGATCCCGTCCAAAAACCGACCGGTGAAACTTGAGATAATCTAATCAACAAATTATGCATTAAAATTACTTACTCGCAAAAGGCTAAGCCCGTCCGATTTCCTTGAACACACTGAGCGCCATTCTTGCAAGGATTTGGAGAACATGAAAGTCCTGAAAATCAAAACAAATTAAAATCATTAAATCTTCCATTTTTATTAAAATTATTTAAAATGATAAAGGTACTAATTTTTAAAAACCGAAAGTTTCTGACTACTAGGCAAAATTGTGGCTGGGATTCATAGCATATAATATTAAAGAGGGACCGTTTTATGTCAAGGTAAAAATAGGAGTCAGTGTTAAGGTCTCCACTTCGATTCAAAACAAAAGTGAGCTTCAGTCATGTTTCCGGTTTCCCATGAAAAGAAGCCGGAAGCGTACTCCAGCAAGTGTAGAGCACAGATTGCTCAAATCCTGCTTATAATGTGAATGTCAACCTCAACCTGGTCATGCTGCTCTTTCATTCTATGAGTCACCCTATCAATGTTTGTTTCTCTGTAGGTTATAAATAATACTTTCTTTAGAACTACTTTAAAGTTAAAGCTCATTCGTGTCTTTTGATTATTTAAGCCATACGCGAGAAAAACGGCATGGGTGACTGGATATCTTCTCTGGCACGAGTAGTAAAAAAAATAATCTCACTCATGCAATACGACATCTTTGAATCTCAGAATTTGATAACACATTACATACACGTAAAAAATTAAAATCAAAAATTAGTTTGTCATAAATAGGTTCAACCACAGATAGTTTTTTAATAGATGTGCTTTGCATGCAAAAGTGTATCTGAAATCTGACCTCTCAGTTTTCAGCCGTAAAGTCAGCCAAATTTTTAGGAATATGTCACTCTACTTAAGAATTAAAAATTTAGTTTGGGTTGGGTCAACCAATCTTGTGGGTTTGTGAGTTTATTGACACTGGGCAGAATTGACCTAGAATACAGTCATAAAACGAAGAAGACATGATCTGATTTCCCTAAGATCGAACTTTCCGACCGTCATGATCTTTGAGTGTATGTCACATCCATTGCGGTCACGTAGTCAGGATGCACAGTTGACTGTATTATCACACAAGCTCGAGGACAAATGTCCATATCGCCTTATTTATTCTACCTTGAATCTTTCACCCCCTATCTATTTTCCAATTCCTATATGACCCATTCTTGGAGGCGAGGAATATTAGTTTCCCTCCAGCTATTACATGATCGTGAGCAATCCGAGGTTTTCCACATATGACCGAAGCTTAGAAATAATCGGCTGACTTCTGTACATGTTCCGACGCATACACCACTTACTGCATATTCGAAAGAATAAATTCCTGCAGCACTTCCTTAAGTGAATAAAATCTGCGCCTAAGACCTGAATTTTGTTTAAGCGACCTCCATTAATTTAGTTGGGCCCTTTAATCAATGAGCCATTACATGTTGAACGATTCTATAGTCGTAAGGCTAAGTCCACTCTGACTAATGCACGTTGCAAACGCCTAAATAAACAAAATTTGTCGACTTAATTTCGTAAACACATGGATAAGAGCTTATGAATCTTTTCCCATGGATTTATTAGGGACTGCTCGGCTTGAGACGTTACAAAAATATTTATATTTTTAGGTGCTGTGATTTGGTTTGTAGAATGTGTATTCTAGTTGCTCTTGCCTCCTTGACTGAGCTGATTACAGAAGTGCTGACAAGGGCAACTTTCACTGCGTAATTGAATAGGACAAGAACTGACGAATGTAACATGAACTGAGATGCAAAAGAATTTCCGCTGATGTTTTTAATTCGAGTTGTACGTGTGGGCTAAGATTGTTGCAGACATATTTAACCTATCTTATGCCCTGATTCATCCATGGGGTTCCGACAACTGAGCTTTGTATTTATAACCTCATAACGATAATCTTTCCATAATGAAACCCCAATTTTGTATTCATAGCTTTGCGTTAATCTTGATTATATAAGAAAAACTTTGCTAAACTATACGAAAAGATTGTTTTAATCCTAATGTATGGTTAACATTAAATCAAAATGTGTGATTTCGTCATATGCATAAAGCATATTGGTGCATATTGGTTGATGGGGTGCAAGGGTTCAAGTAAACAGTAGTAACTGCAGATGTAATGGAATTTCAAGGCAATATTCAACCCTCCTGAAAAAGAGAAGTGAAACGAGACAGCTGCACACAACGGTTATTCTGAAGGGATGCCCGGGTGGTTGGTTGTTGGTCTGTTTAGTTTCTTTCCCTTCTTACAGTACTGTCGCTCAATAAACACTTGTGGCTGTTCGGATGTTACAGCCCAGGCCAGGCAAAGGTAGAGGAACGTTTCAACTGGATTTTATCCATCTGGCCCTTTTCCCTTTCGAGCCTTCCCAAAGGGCTACTTCTGAGGGAGGTCATTTTGGAGACATAGATTGGAGATTTTCCGAATCGGATAAAAATTGATTGTATGTTAGAATTTTTAGATATTTGTGAGAATTCACAACCCTATCAGACGTGATGAACTAATATTTTGATACCGCTCTCAACCGACCTTTGATCTTCAAGGCTTCCACTACTCTCAAAATGCATACCCCACTCAATGTGTGGAAAATTATGAGCACTGTTTAGTAGGAACGAAACTTAATTTAACCCAAGCCACATTGGGGAGACTTAAAGTGCTCCCTAAAGACACCCAATTTCTGAATACTTTAGTGATAGACAAGCAATATAAACTCGTAGTTAAAATAGCAACTTGTTGACAATGACAATTGAAAATTTTATGATGGCAGCAGAACTTTA
>WJEZ01003024.1:0-11789 GCA_009869925.1 Thalassaphorura encarpata
TTCTGCGTCTTACGACGTATCGCCCATCTTTCTACGTTCATTCGTTCCGGAGGAGATACAAAATCCCTTTTTAGACGACAATTATGCGAAAATAATCATAGAGATTAATTTGAAATTAGTCCATTTAGCCCCAAGTTAAAAGGATGACTCGCTGATTTTTAGTTGGAATAGGAACAAGATATAGGTCATCATCACGCCTGAAATCTATTAAAGATATTGGTATTGATACAAAGCTTGCCTTGTGAATTTGAAACAACTATTCTTACATACAGCGGGATAAAGTGAATTGTCAATCTTGAAAAATCCATTAGCTGTAAGCTTTAAATTCCATGAAGCTGTAATTGGTTCAAATATTTTCCTTATCTGAAAATATAATGCATTTATGAATAATATTTAATTTAATGTTTACAAAATGTTTATATATTGATATTGCCATTGCAGAGTCGCTCTTCTTATCACCGTTAACATCCAACTCCACAAAGGCGTCCACCAAGTTAGCTTTGGCCGAAATAATCTGTTAATTTTGAAAATTAAAAAGACGAACTTCGATAACTCATTGAATAAATTCTAAAGATGCTCAAAAATTATGTATAGCATTACGTAGTTGTTGATTTTAAGATAAGCATATTATTACTTACATCTTTATTTATCTCCTAGACTTGGGAAAATCATGATGTTGATAATAGTAGCATCCCGAACAAAAGAAAAGTGATTTTTAGCATTTCAGAAGGTTGTCGAAGTAGCAAATACCCATAAAATATGAACAGAAAACTATTTTCCATCAATTGCACAATGACGTAAGAGCCACAGGTTGAATTATATTTTTCAAATATTCCTTGCAATGTTCGAAACTCCTTGTAATAAAATTGTGCTTTTTTCAATCTAATTTGATTTTGTTTCTCTCTGGCTTTTTCTATTGAACATTTTTTAGTTTCCCTGTCAAACAATGTGTTCATAGGATCTTGCACTAAGTATTTCTCTCGAAGGTCTGCACAAAGAATGTCAAACCTTTCTTTCAAAGCTAATCCTGCTAAAACAGTTAGATTAGTTGCGAGTGAGTCAACGGCAAGGGAAAAGATATTAGCTACTGCATACACAGAAATTATAGCAGCAATTTTGTCAGAAAACAAATAACTTCGGAAAGGTATTGAATAAGATGCAGTATAAAGGTAAAACACTCTGTAAGCTGCATTCATCATGAATGTCACAATTGTCATCAGAATGAGTTGGCGATGACGATATTTCTTTCGAGAAATGGGACACGTCGATTCCAAACTAGAAACAGTGATGTATTTTGCAATTTTAAATATTTTGTTCCCCATTCTCCAAGACAGAATTCTCAAAGATAAATCTGTTAGGGTTGAAACTATGAGATTTCCATATTCACTCAAAAGAACAGATAGTTGTGTATTCCCTGGGACAATGATACTCCATGATGAGACAAAGTAGTCAACTCCAATACTTATATAGAATAACAAGTACAGTATCGGATACATTTGCACACATTTGTAATTTCTGGTCCTATTTGTAGAAGTAGGGCACGAATAGCACCCAAAAATTCGACCCAGTATTAACGTAAAATTTAAATAAAATAATTCTCCCCTGGTCATTATGAGTTTATGCAGTTCTTATACAAAATGTTATATTTTCTTTATAAAAGTTTCCGGGAGAGTGAATCACTGAAGCACGTCACCCAAAGAACTAACTCGTAAACTTCCAATATTCCCTATTCGTTTTTATACCTAGTGAATTATTATGCGTAGTAATATTCGCCTAACTTGAAAGCAGGAACAATTGTGGGCATAGAAAATATTTACAATTTGATATTAATTTTTATTATTTGTATCCAATTAATTTAATTGCACTTCTAAACTCGTGTTAGAAAAGGATTCAATCATCTTTCGAACCTCATAAAAAATGCATAACTACATGTAGTGAATTTTATCAGGAGCACAAGTATTAAAACAAACTCATATCTAATTAATGTCCTTTTGTGACGAGGAAATATTTTTGCCGCATTAATGAAATGAGTTTATTTAGAAAATATTTTCAAAATTGTTGAAATGATGATTGGAATAATTAAGAATCTCTATTTTTTATTGATGTGAGTCCCAGCTCAAACGACTGAATTATATTTCCGTCTTTCTGAATTTTTTTGTAATTATCTTTAGCCTATTAGTTGAGAACAAGGAGAATAATGAATTTCATACAAATGAAATATATTTATTCATCGTATCCTTAGTACCATGTAATACTATACTACGAATCCTTATTCCCAAAATCATTGTATGGAAAATTGTGGTGGTGGTGGTGGGGACAGGTTTTGAAATCAGCACTATTGCTTGAGTAGACAGGAATCGAACTTCTTGACTAGATTAACTTAGATTTGGTTTTTCCTTCAGAGTCTGATTGAGTCTCTTGGACCATTGATTTTATTGTTCCAATGATTTTCCGTAATTACAGTACTTGATATTGACTGATTACCTGGTTTGTAACTTATGTTATGTGTACATTACGCCGTAGCATGTAATTACGTTTTGAAATTTTAGGAGTATGGTCGGTCAGCTTTGAATTTCATCTGGAGTGCGATTGAGTAATTTGGAAGTTTATGATGCGTTTCTCGGAGGTCGTCGAGTATCTCGAGTTAAAGTTGATTTGCAATTCGTTCAACACAGATAAGGTGTCTGACTTTAATTATTTTAATCCGAAAAATTCTCCTTAGTTAAACTATTTTTTTTTGTGCTTCCAGATTCAAGCTAAAAACTTTTATTGTTCCCAACTTTAAAAACCAACTGGATAGCAAAATGCTTATTTTTTATTCTCTGGTTTTTGGCAATGGCAGTGGGTATAAAATTATTTCTACTCGTGATGCTAATGAAAATAAGCACAATCAATAATTTAGTAGTATTATTCACATCATTAATCCGTATTACTGTTATTGTGTATTCTATTCAGACGATCAGGAAGGGTAGCGAGAACTTCTGGATTTTGGACATAGCACCACAGGATTCTCGCAATTTTTTTGGCACACTCAAAGGTAAAAATCAATCGGAATTAGACCATAGAATCTATGTGCTTAGTATTTACGGAGTCCTAAGAAAAATTATCTTAATTCATTATATTGAATTACAGAATTAATTCTGATTCACGTCTTGCGGTTTTTTAGAGTTAATTCAACTCAAGTGTTGGATTTTTTTGTACGTGATTGTTTTGACATAACATAATAATTGTGCAAAATTATTCTTGATTTCGTCTCTCATGCGTAAAAGGAGATCCATCTCGTCAATCAATTTTGATAAGACTATATATTCTATAGGCTTTTGGTCCAGTCCTGGCATTTTTGTACGTTTGGTCAAACACGTTAATATTTGTGTAAGGGGCTTAGCATTTGCAAATTATGCGGCAAAGATCAGAGGATATTCTACAATCGGCTGTGCAATTATTCGCAGAAGTCACAATATGCCTATCAACTTTTGCAAATTGTTGTGACTTTGGGAGATCTAAAAAGATTTTTTTATTCATGGTTCTCAAAATATCAGCTCTGTACATAATCATTGATGTAATCCGGGTTTTAAGTGGATTGTACATGAATATGGTCTTAACAGATACGAATTAAATGAAAAAGATTGAAATCATTCTAAGAAGTTCAAAAACTGTGAAAAAGTTTATTACAAATTTAACTGAGCTTACAGTAAGGGATAAAAAATCATGACAAATGATTCCACTAATGTTTTAGTCTTCCGTGTTCAGCAAATCAGAGAATTCCCTCAAGTTCTCACTAAGGTCAGCAAATGTAGGTCGAGCTTTGGGATTAAAGTGCCAACAATCTGTCATCAACTCATATAAATCATTCGAGGCATACATGGGTTTCGTGGGCCTTAGGTTTTGAATTAAATTATCAACAAATTCAACGGACCAACTTAGTCCTGGGTACGGAATATTTCCAAGTGAAAATATTTCCCATAAAGTGATTCCAAAGGCCCAAACGTCCGATTGAGTAGAGAACGAAAATTCACGGAGTGATTCAATGGCCATCCATCGCCAAGGCAGTGGTTCCTACAAAAAAATTTGTTGCACATGTCATTTTTAAAACTAGAAGATCTCTTAATCCTTTTATCTGTCACTACCTGCTTTGTCTTGACATAATTCGTATAATCATAAAGTTTCCGAGACAAGCCGAAATCCGTGATTTTGGCAACCATTTTTTCATTCAGTAATACATTCCTCGTGGCCAAATCTGCGTGAACTATCTGTAGAAATCGAATAAACCTGTTAAAATTGTTTAGGGTAATTGAGTAGGTGGAAACTATACCTTTTTTCGGGAAAGGTAATCCATTCCATAAGCTATCTGAGCTGACCATGTCAACAAATCCTTTGTACAAATCCACCCGGAATCATTTCGATCTACTTGAATGTTCTGATAACTTCTGAAATTTATTAATACTCCCTAACGTAACAACAAGTTGACTTAATTGAGGTATTCCTAGGTTTACCTGATCTCATTCGTATCAGTCGTTTGGCTTATAAATTTCTCTCGATTCGTCCTTAGAAACTTTTCTAAACTTCCATTTGCACAAAGCTCCACAAAAATGTGCACGGACCCTACAACGATGAAATAGATTTACACTAACAATTGTATTACATTAGCTTATGATATTTACCTGATTGCAATTTGGTCGTACTCGCCCCAATAAGATTGACAACATTTGGATGTTTGCCAATGTAAATCATGACCTTTAATTCTGACAAGAGTGCCTTGATCTGTGCAGCATCAGAGCCAGGTTTGATTGTTTTGGCAGCAACAGCTTCTCCACGAATTACACTTCTCATAACAATGCCAAATGTGCCACTCCCAAGAACATTCTGGTAATCTACGCAAAAAATGTTCAAAGTAGCCGTGGGGTGCCAGGATACTAAAACATACGTACCAATTGTAAAATCCCTCTCAGGAATTTCATAACTTTTATCATAGGGAACGACATCCACACGTTCATGAATGTAGACATTGTCATTTGCCATATCTAACCGCTGTTGCTCTAAAGGGATTCCTCGGAGAAATTCACGAATGTCTTTTTGTGTCAAGACATTTGTCTATAGTCCAAGCAGAATTAACAGTTTTACATATAGCTGCTAATACAAAAGTAGAAAATTGTGTTTTGACCTGACTTTTCTATTCATCCGAACCACGATGACGACAATGATTCCAGTGAGCAAGAGGACCGTGATAACTCCAAACACAATTGCAATAATATGACTCGTATTCAAACCCCTGTCCCTGTCCCTGTTGCCCCATCGGTCTGGTTTGGATTTTTCTTTTCCCGTTGTATTCTTCGGCTTACATGAGCCATATTGTTCCGATACATCCTGAAGACAAAACCCGGAACAACACCATCCAAGAGTTCCAGAAGAATGACATCGCTCATTATCTTCGATACACTTTAGTCACAAAACAAAAGATTTCGATATACTACTCTCATTTTATTTCGTAAGAATTTAAATTTTACAGCATTAGGTGCATCTGGAGAAATAGTTGCTTTTTCCATGCAAAAACCAGTTGGCTGATCTGCGTTCTGGAAACAATTCCCAGAACAACACCATCCTAACCTTCCATCAAAGATGCATGTCTTTTTATCAGGAATGCACTAAAGAAATAATTAGCCAAATTAAGGTTGCAATATTATAAAATACGAATCGGAATTAATTTAATATTGAGGGCGAACCAATGTTGGAACTGCGGCAGGAATACAAACCGTGGAGGAACAAGCGCCTCCAGTACAACATTGGCGATTCGTACCAGTGGTTCCATCATCTTCCGTGCACTTGTCACCGATTTTAATACACTACAAATAAATATTTAGGATTAGCAGAAATCAGAATATTCAAAGTCTAAATTTGAAGCCCAATTATATGCTTACTTACCCTTTGACAGTTTACAATCGGTACGCAAAATAAAGCGAATGTAATTGCATATACCCCTGAAAAATTAATCAAAAAGTGATTTCTCATGTTTGTAAATTCAAATTATAATTAACACATTAGTTCCTAAGAAGCTAAAGTAGCAATGAATACTAACGGAACGATGAAATATATTACGTTAAGTATAGATTTACAGGAATTGTCTGTATTTGCCGTTAACTACTTTTGAATGGCTAATTCTGTATTCTATCCTGGATGTGACGATTGACCGCACATCCTAACATGAGCGGACACACTATGACGTCCGGCTGACCACATTAAAGAAATAAGTTGAAATTATTCCTAGACCTGTCGGGTTTATTTAAGACGAATAAAACCAAAAACTATGTTACATTCTTTCTAGTAAAATGCAAAGTAGTGCTCGCATTATTTTTATGATATGAATCTGGAATTCACTTTTAATCATTTAAAGCTTAATTTGCATGTTAGCGCGTTCAAATGAGATTCATTTTTTGCGTTGTTCATTTTGCACTTCAGCTCTGGCCCAACTAGAGTAATGACGAAATGTTACATAATCATGCTTTTTAACTCAAACCACCAGCATTTGCATAGTAAAATACTCTTATGCCTTTGACATGGCATGAAAAATTGCAAGTTATAGTTAGGTTAGTTAATAGATTTGCTCATGCTTAGTTCTCCATTCTCCGTTAAGAGTATGACGACTTTAGGATAACCTTGAGGAGTGATAACGAGTCAATCAATCAATACGAGGCAAAATTGCACATGCGACTGGAGCACATGGTTTTATTGCATCTGAGTCACAGTCTGTCTGAGAGAACCGACAGTACGTATAGTATTATAGCGAATAGGGGAATAGGGCCAACTCAGCTGTTTAAATTCTGCATAAAATTAAAAAGATTCGCTTTCAGATAAAAAGTATTACAAACTGTGCACCCTAGACTCAAAATGCCAACTGCAAATTTTGATTTAGTTGAAGGTGAATGGAAAGAATTCATTTTCAAACGAATTGAACCAAAGGACCACCCGAAAGTTCTGGAGCATGTAGTTACTTATTTTCTTCGTGATGAACCAACGTGTAATCTTCTTGGATGGACAGATGAATTTGCTGCTGAAATGTGCTCCGTCATAAAAATCATGTTACAAGACAATTTAAGTTTTATGGCGTTGGACAAAACGAGCAACGAGGTGAGTTGTAAATTATTTCTTCTGCAGTAAATTAAAGTAATTCTTAACATTTCTTAGATAGCCGGAGTCCGAATAACCTTCAGTTCAAAATCCGTTCATTTGGACGAACTTGAACTTCACGAACGACGAACTGAAGCTTTTTTGAATGGAATAGATTTAACACCCAAGCAGAAGGACGAAGTCATGCGACGGTTCAACGTTGATTGCTATGCAGAATTTTTCATAGCATCAACAGATCCTAAATTCCGCAAGCAAGGTCTCGCAATGGAAATGTATCAGAGATCACTCCGATTCCTTAGGGCTGAAGGATTTCGACTCATCAAATGTATTTTTACTAGTGCTACTACTCGTAAATCAGCTCTCAAGCTAGGCTTTGAAGAAGTAATCAGAATTGACTACAAAGATTTACTGCACAAGGACGGCAGCTTTGTTTTTCCAAGAGACGTACTTGAACCAGATCATTTTTGTGTAGGAATGGTTAAATATTTGGAATAATGGCAACGACTCCTATTTCTGATTTATTTATGTCAAGCCGAGCTAAATATGTGTAAATAAATTATGGACGCGAAGGATTTATTGTGTTTTTTATTTCTTACGATCAAAACCATAATTTCTTCAACATCAGGTGTAAAATTGTTAATCATCGAATCAAAAAAAATTGTGATTGAATTGTAATTAACAAAAGAATTTGCAAATTTCCAATCATATTTATCAAATTCTAGAGATAACGAGTCCATTTCATATCTACATCACCCGTACTGCATGCCCAAGTTTGAATTCCACTTCCGACGTTTCGATCCGTGGGTTTAGCGCATCGACTCGTACTACGATGTCTAAGTTGAAATTCCCCATTTCCAAGATCGACGAGATCCCACCGATGCCATGGGTTTGTATTGTCTCCACATCGATCTGTCCAAATTACACCTCCATCGCTGTTACCAGTATAGGCGCATTTATCACCGTTCTCTGGTCCTTTAGTAAATGGTGTGGCCAAAGTAGTACCGCTGGAGTCGGTTGCCATTACAAAACGATCCAATGGTGTTCCTTTTCTGTAAAATGAAATAATTTAATTTCCGATTTTCATATTTTATTTTCGTATGTATTCACGGTGGACAAGTGACCATGTCAAATGGAGCTGTGAACTCATTCGAATTTGTTGCCCTTGCACAGAGTCCTGAAGCAACATTTTTTAAGAAATATCCTTTCGGACGACATCTTCCACGGAAGCATCTGTTTGATCCACTTTCACAGGGTGTATTGTCCACAGGAGTTCTCATGTGGATCCAAATTGTACCACTGGCATCTCTTGAGAGGCAACGAATAGCTTTGCAAGAAGTTCCACCCTGAAACATCAAAATCTGGAGTATGTTTCATTTTTAAATATAATAAATGTAAATTTAAACTCACAGCAGCCCAGTCAATCCAAGAATTGGGATCATTGAGTTGTCGTTTGCATTGTTCTTCCATGGTTGGTGCTTCTGGAGCATTGAACTCGGGAGCCAGAATGGGTGATCCATCTAGAGACTGAAGACAGGATGCACCATGCACCACTCGATCGAACAAATGTACTAATTGTCCGATCACTGCATGAAGAAAACATCCATCGAAGATCATCATTTCCTCCGCCCATAATATAGCCACGCTCTGTGCATCCTCCAGGAAAATTTTGATCGTCATCATGAGGTGCGCCCATACTTTATAATAGATTAAAATAAAATAAAGTTTTGACATAAAATCAAATGATTTCCAAGGATTTTGACTAACTTGTGTCCCAACTCGTGCGCTCCGACGGTCAAGCTTCCCCAGGCTCCATTGTCATTCCAAACTGAGACTCCGATATGTCTCCTGGCTCCGTTGTCTACCCAACAAGCTGCGTTCATGTATGCGAGTCCACCACCCCATTCTACAGTTGCATTCGTCATTAGAGGTGCGAGGTCAAACCTAGGCCAAGCGGCGATCTGATCAAATACCCATTTAGGGTAGCGATACTCATCCAAGTTCAAAATCCTTCCGAATTCAACGCGTCCAAATACAAGTCCAAACCCAAGCATCCTTTGAATTCCACTAAAAGTAGGTCTCCTGCTCGTGAGGTTCAATATGATTTGGCTACCTCCAAATATAAGACCCGCCGCAGCCTGAACGTAAAAATGGTCAACAATAGACCAAGAACGAAATTCAGGGTCACCACGGAGGAACAGATAGCAGATTGGGTCCAAATTGGGCACAGGACTCTTGCGTCTCTGACACGACGGCGACGGCATTGCTATAAAAAATGAAAATTGGGCAAAATGTGTATAAAATGAAAATGAACAAGAATTAATTACAAAGAATATTTTACCAAGACACTCGATTCATCCGATTTCGTTGTTTTCCCCTTTTCTTGCTTATCCCCTGATTGGA
This sequence comes from Thalassaphorura encarpata, assembly GCA_009869925.1. Classification (NCBI taxonomy): domain Eukaryota; kingdom Metazoa; phylum Arthropoda; class Collembola; order Poduromorpha; family Onychiuridae; genus Thalassaphorura; species Thalassaphorura encarpata. The sequence goes on from WJEZ01003024.1 coordinate 9,523, forward strand.
AAACGTGACCTAAGCAAAAAAAAGTCCTTGAAGACCAAAAAATGGTCGGCGTGTCACGGGCAAAGAGTTCAAATTATTCCCACGCCAAGGATTCTCAAGGCGTGAGCCAGAATATTCATATGAATTCTAATTTAGATTAATTCAGAATATTTTTGTTGTCTTTTGCAAAATTTCTCTAAACAACCCCTCGAAATAAATTTCTAAACTCTTGCTGATTTTAGTAATCATGTACAAATTTCAATTTATTTTTAACTTTCTGTGTACCACAATCGCAATGTACTGGTGATGAAAATTCGCTTTAGGTTTGAGCAAACTTTAAGATTTTCTGCATAATTAGATTAAGTCAAGATTTAAAAATATCCCAAAGTGAAATTTTAGCTTGCAGAATTTGATTACGTAAGTATCGTCGTGTACGTATTGCTAAGTTTGATCAGCGTCTTAAATTAATAATTGATCAATTTTATAACAAGGCATAAATTCTCAATTATTGTGAAGAACATCTTAGCACTAAATAAATACTTCAATCTTAATTAGTACCGTAATGTGATTTCATTCAAGTTATTTCAAAGTGGCTGGTATTTTTTGTAATGTTATGATTAGTTTTACAAAATTTGCTAATATACGTATCATCATCACAAAAATCTGCACAATATAACAAGGCATAACTTCTCAATTATTGTGCAGAACCTTAGCACTAAATAAATACTTCAATCTTAATTAGTACCGTAATGTGATTTCATTCAAGTTATTTCAAAATGGCTGGTATTTTTTGTAATGTTATGATTAGTTTTACAAAATTTGCTAATATACGTATCATCATCACAAAAATCTGCACATTTCTTTCTATTTTATTGAAAACAATAACAGAACACAAGCATTTTTGTTGTAGCAAATATTTTGTACGAACTCCAACTCTAACGTAATGTGATTTAGTCGCTTATAATAATACTATTAATTTGAAAGTTAATTTTGAAGGGGACTTTGAATTAGGATCCAATTGAATGAACTCGGTAAATGATAATTTTTAGTTCGATGTGATCGGTTTGGGTGAAGGTTTGTTCAGAGCCCAAGGATCGAGTTGATGTCCACTGGTATAATCTCAGGCACTGAGCCATCACCGTTCTCCATTGAATTAATTCGTTGACCATCACCATCACCTCCGCTGACTGACGTGATAGTAATCATAGACATGTTATCATTCTCGTATGCTAAATTTCCACCTCTAACCGAGCTAATCACTGGTCCTGACATTGACATATCCGAATCGTCTTCAGTCTCAAACTCATCATATTCATCTGAATCATCAGATTCCTTTTGAGGACTTTGATATTGCTGAGGATTTCCATTGACTTCTTGGCTTAGGCTCACAGTGTTTACGATTTGAATCCCAATGGGTGAACCAGGAGAGTTTTCATCATTCGTGAAATTCTCGTCTTGTTCTTCATAGTCCAAGTCCTCAATTTCAACGACGTCNTCTTCATAGTCCAAGTCCTCAATTTCAACGACGTCAATTTGCTGCTGCTTGGACGGTTTAGCAACTCGGATGACGTTTAAATCGTTATCGTCTTCCTCCTCCTCGTCTGTATCTTCTCTCTTTCTTTTCTCAGAATCCTTTGGAGACTCAGTGACAATGTTCCCTTTACGTTTTTCTTCCGCAATAGCAGGGTTCAAATGAACGGTTTGAACATGTTTTACTAGTTCCTTATCAGTAAACCCTTGCTCCAGATTTTTAATGTAAGCATTTATTGCCTTAGGGCAATATTTGCAAGAGGTTCCTTTGCTCGTCTTTCCATGATATGTCTTCAAGTGACCTGACAGACTTTGTGTTATTTCCAGGGTTCGCAAGCAAAGTAGACATTTTGTGAATCCCAATTTCTTGTTGCATTCATCAACTTCCTCAATTGTATCGTGCATCACATCACAGTCTCCACAATGAGCCGTTAATTTTGCGACATCAAGAATTCCATTTTTATCTGGGCATAGTACATTACAAGTTACACAATGACGGGTTAGGCTGGCAGTATCAGGAAACCTTTTGTGGCATTTTGCACACCAAAAACACGGTGAGAGCAGAACTTTTGGAGCAACGACGGGGTGAACTTTGTTCAAATGTTGTCGGAGATACCCTTTGGAAATGAATGCAACGTTATCATTGCAGATTCCACATCGCAAAGCAAGAGCCTGTGGTCTCATGCTTGGACTCGTCTGCAGTAGAACTTGAATTTGATCATAAGGGGCACTAGTCTTACAAATTTTGGAATGCTGTT
>WJEZ01003026.1:0-11786 GCA_009869925.1 Thalassaphorura encarpata
TTGGTTGTGACTGCCTGATTAGATCAAGAACCGAAAAAAATTAGACAAGACAAACAAAAAAGTTTTACACGCGTTAATTATTAAAAATAAAAAGTCAAAACTAAAATGAAGCTTATCAATCGCTGTGCTGTGCTGTGGGAATTATTGCTTCCTGCTGCTTGCTTGGAATTTTTAACTTGTACTACGCATTGCATTTACTTAATTTTAAAACTTAGCAAGCAAGTATTGACTTCCATTAATTAATTAATTAATTACCTTATTGTTGTCTGTGGTTGTGTATTGTAATAATTGTGATTGTGATATGATAATGATATTAATTATTTAATTTATTGTAAATTATTTTGTATTCTCTTCTTTTATTCCTTTGAAATGAAAATGAAATGACATAAGGTGAATGTACAAATATCTGGATTCTGATGAAGGATTTTACAGACTGTTTTTATTTTAAGTTTTTATTCATCGTATGTCGTATTTTAAATTAGATGTTATACGCAGAATCTCCCATTCTTGAAAATCTTATTTCGAAGATTGGTTCCAGAAAATAATTTATTTACAGTGTAGACTACAATTTTACATGTGTTTTTGGTGCAGAATAAAAAGTTGAGAGTTGGAATAAAACTGGTGGTCTCAATTTCACACGGAATGATTCGTAATTTATTCACTGAACAATTAAACAAGGGTCAGAGGTCAAGATTAAATTAAATGTCCATTAATGCTCTCCATTTTTGACTAAAGCTTAAGGTTAAGGCTTCTTTTTAAAAAAAGACGTAAGAGATGCTTGCTTCATTTTCTGATCATTCGCATCAGTCTTTTTAGGACGAATGGCCTTGGGCACCACAGGTTTTTTCTTCTGGGGAGAAGGTGAAGTCGAACTGTCCTTTTCTTTTTCTTTCTTCTGTTTGGACTTTTCTTCTTTAATTTCTAGTTTAGGTTTCTTCGGTTCTGATTTTAATTTAGGTACAGGTTCTTCATCATTTGGATCAGATTCCTCGGAAGCAGATACCAAAATTTTATCCTTTACAGTTACTGAAAATATGAAATCAGAAAGATGAGAATTTCATAATTAGATTGATAAAATATTTTAGATTTTTATAGCAACTTACAAACGTAACCATCTTCATCCATGTAAGTCTTACACACAACTTTGCTGACTCGTTTTTTCCCTGTTGTGGGACATGGTGTAGGCTCAGGAGTTTTCTCCTTGGATTTTTTTATTGGTGACTCTGAAAAGTCATCAGAATCCGATTCGACATCCAATTTTCTGCCCCTTGCAATGGGTGATTCAGGCTCGCCTTCTAAAAATTATATTGTCGTTCAAAATACATTTCGTGATATTTGCAAAATATTGATTTACCTGATTCCTCCTTATCGTCGTTATCTTCATCTTCTGAAGATGTAAAAACTTGAATTCGTCGTCTCTTTGAAGCAGGCTCAACTTTCTTAGTCGCTTTACTCGCAGCTGGTTTCGGCGTTTTTCTACCGTATGACCTTCGGGCTGGTGGTTTGACCTCGACCTCTTCTACTGTGATTAAAAATATAAGTTATTATGTGTCCAGTTAATGATTATTGAGTCAAAACTTACCATCCTCTTCTTCAGAATCAGAACTATCAATTTTCTTTACAGGTGAGTCTGACTTCTTCTTGGGTTTTGGTGGTTTTAAAGCAGCAGCTGCAAACATGTTTTTCAGTCTATCTGAATTCTGAGCTGGAACTGAATTTGAAGCTTTGCTCTTAGCAGTCGAAGTCGTAGCAGTAGTTTTCTTTGTCGTTCCAGTACCATTTTCAGATTTTTCCTTTTTCTCCTTTTCTTTTTCTTCCTTCTTTACAACTGGTGCTGGTGGAGGTGATGAAGATTTTTTTGAATTTGCATTTTCATCGAGTTTGGATTTGGATCGTGATCTACGAAGTTCAGTCGATATTAGATTTCTGTGTAGTCGACTCTGGAGCTGGGGCTGGACGAACTGCTACTGCTACCTTTTCCGGTTTCATGAGCTTGAAAGGACCGAAACTAAAAAATAATCATAAATATTTTAAAACTTTCCATCTATGAAATATGTATATTGAAAATTAAATGTTTGTCTTACTCAACTCCAGTCCTGCCTTCCTGATCCTTCAAAAACGTAGCTTCTGCAGCAGCTGCTTTCAATTTTGCTAAACAGTCTTGATCATTTTTCTCTTGGAGTGAATAAATATGAATCGAGTATAAATCTTTCATTCGTTTCTTCTGCTCTTCCAATTTATCCTCAGAGCAAATCACTTGCCTCAGATTAAACACTTCTGAATCTTCGGATTCAAGTTGAGTTCCAGACAAGAGGTACGTTGCTGATATTTTATTCCCAGATTTTCCACCGACACCGGATTTCTCTTGCTTCTTTTTCTCTTCTGTGTAAAACTCGTAGAGCATCCTATTAAAAACATTAAAATATATATTAGGGACAAAACTTTGTAGGCATTATGCATTTGGAATTTACATCTCATTTTTCTTACTGTTTTGCAATATTAACGTGAACCCCAAGCGTAACGCTGAGATAACGATACGTAATCTGAAAACAATAAAAAATCGCATTCGTAATAACCTTCGTTTCGAATTAATGTCAGTAAATTTTGGAATTTTACCAATTTGTGTTCATCGTAAATCCATTCCGTCAGATTATCCTTGTAGAACGGATCTACTTTGACCTTTCCTGTAGAGTTCCATGATTAATTGAATAATAATAAAATTTTCAGCTTTCCAGATTTTTTGTTTTGTTCATGGATAGAGCGGGAGATGTGCTAAATTCCCGGGGCATGAGAATTTCAATGGTGAATAAATATTTGAGCGACCGACGGCTCGACGGTTTTGATCCATCTCGAATTACATGTAAAAAGTCTCATCCCGCGCATGTTGAAATTACATCAAGAAGATAACATCACCACAATTTCGGATATACAACAAATTAATCGGGCAGCCTGCACACACACACACACACACGGGATGGGTTCGGGCCCAACTTGACGTTGACCTTCACTTTGACCTAGTTCAACAAAATCCAAGAAAAGTTTAATTTATTAACAAGGACAGTCATTCCAATCAAATTCAAAATCAGGTTCGGGTTGTATCCCTACCGTACCGTTAGAGCTAAATTCGGGTCAGTGATACACAACAAAGGTCTGGGCGTTAACCATTTAAAACAGCTCAAGTTGTAAAACACGTAAGACATTGTATTCTTGGTAAATTAATGCAATTCATTAAGAAAATGTTTAATTAATAGAAGGATGGAATGGAAAAGCTCTCAACAAAATTCCTTTCAAGAAGATCCCCCAATGAACGAAGGAGATGAAGCCGTACAAGCGACGAATGATGATGCCACAAATTGTAAAAGATCTGCAACAAGTTTAGGATATTGGAATGACCCTTATTTGAAACATTTTACTCGTGGTGCAATCATTCGCAAAGCTCCAGAAATTAATCGTGGTTATTTTGCCAGAACATTTGGAATGTATCATTTGATTCTGGATGCATTTGATAAAATCTCACAAGCAGAGCGAAGGATGAGTAGCCCAATGCCACCGCCAATGCTACCAAATCCAATGGAAGTTGGTGATACCGCGCTCATGGGTCCACCAAGCTCAACGCCAACCCCTTTGGGCATGTCTGGGAGAAGACCCTCTGGGGAAGAAAAGGAAAAAGTTAGTAAAGTTCAAATAGTCAATCTGGGATGCGGATTTGATACTTTGTATTGGAGATTAAAAAAAGAAGAAAAACTGATCATGAGGAAACGACACGTTGAAATCTCAACATACATTGACGTTGATTTCCCTGCAACCTCCATGAAAAAAGTTCAATTGGTCAAAAATACACCTGATCTTGTGTCTCAGCTTAGTAGTGATGGTAAATTAGTTTAAATACTCATAAATTATTTATAAAATTGTTGTTCTAAAAATTTCTTTAAATCTCTCAACAGATGGTGAAATTAGTGTTAGTAGGTTTGACCTTCACTCCTTCAGTTACCACATTGTTGGCACTGACCTTCGAGATTTGAATCAAGTAAGTAAAATTTCATTGGATTCAATTTACTATGAGAATTTATATTTTACATTTGAATGCATTTTCAGGTGAACGCAAAATTGTCGAGCTGTGGTTTGAAATACGATGAAATTACAATTTTCATCTCAGAATGTGTTCTAGTCTACATGGAAGCAAAAACTTCGGAAGCTTTACTACAATGGATAGCTGAGCGATTTAAAACTGCATTATTTATTAACTATGAACAGGTTAGAATCACTTTTCTTAAATAAATAATTCAAATAGATTTTAAATAGAATTTTGTTTTGTTTCTACAGATGAATATGACAGATAAATTTGCAGAAGTCATGCTAAGGAACCTGACATTGAGGGGATGTTTACTTCCTGGGGTCAACCATTGTAAAGACATTGAGTCTCAGAAAAAGAGGTACACTTTCATATCTTTTTTAATTAGACTTGCGTCAATAAATTGAATATTTTTCTGCATTAGGTTTCTTGAAGCTGGCTGGACCAGTGCGCAAGGTTGGACAATGAACGAAGTCTACTCATTTATTCCTAGGAAAGAATTGGATCGAATTGAAAGCATAGAATTATTAGATGAGCAAGAACTTTTAAAACAATTATTTGAGCATTATTGTATCACGGTAGCTGTTAATTCTCAAGGGAAGGCTTCATTTGGACTTGAATTGGTTGGCTTTGAATAAATCTCACTACCCATGATGTGTGTGTACGTACCACCCTTCAAATTCAACTTGTCTAATTTACTCTCAGACTCAAACATACTACACACGTGCGAATTAATCTTGTCTGATTCTGATAATAAATAAAAACCACAATTATTACACACACGCGCACCTGGACACACGTGGAGAAGAGTTATATGAAAATTTTATTAATTTGCAATCCAAACCGATTCTGAGTTAAATTACGATGCAAATGAAATATTTGACGGGTACGGGTCAGCTTTTGAGTTTAATAACAGTAGATAAAAATTAGCCTTGAGTGTTTCATGCCACGAGGCATTTAACATTAGACTGTCAAAGTAGTGAGAAACGTTACTTGATACACACACGTGGATGGAATTGCTCTCGTTGAGGGTCATTCTGAGGCTTAGGCTTTGCTTTGCAAATTCAAATTGCATGGGCAATGGGCCGGTGCAATTAGGATGGAAACGCCTCCGTCTCCTTACCTTGACATTGGCAATTTTGCTGCAAGCATTGCATTGGCATTGGCATTGGCATTGAAGGATACAAAATTCTAAGCAAGCCGGTAATTTGCTTGGCTTGACATTGACAATGACAATGGAAAAATCAAGTTCAAAACTAAATTTGAAAGGAGGTGATGTGATCAAATCCTAATGAGTCATTTATATTCAGGCAGGCAGGCAGGCAGGCTGGCAGGCTGGGCAATAATTTATTATCGAAGCTTTGACGAACGTAAATAACCAGTTTTGGCACATGGAAAATTTGCATTTAAAATGTTTTGGCATTTGGCTTCTAAGAATTTTTTGCACACTCACGTTGTCGTTGTCCCTCGTCCAGTCCAGCCATGCGGTCTTGATTTTTTATTCCAGCTGATGATAAGACATTTTATTGGCAAATAATGTAACTACTGTAAGTAAGATTTAATTTTAGACTCATTAGGGGCAAGAAGTAAATAAATATTAATCACTAATGCTGCGCAAAAGGTCAAGCACTAACACACGGACTCTGGACACATGTGCCGAGCCGACCAATGTGCAAGCAATAGCAAATTGACCCCGGAATTTTCCCATCCTCATACTGTAGAGTAGACGATTAAGAAATGAAAGTGAGTGTGGCATTGGTAATGGCAATCATTGAACTTGACTTGAGATCAGAGCACAGGGCAAAACAAATGATGTCAAATGGTCAGAACCTCAGAACTTGATTAAAATAATTAAGGATGCTTCAAAATAACAACTTGTTAGAATTAATAGATTAGAATTAAGCAAAATATTTCTTCAAAGAGTGTTTGGTTAACTCCTGCTTGACAATAAATTATTTTCTTATGTTATAGATACCTTATCACAGGTGGAAAAGGTACTGAATGGATCGAGAGAAAGATCGCTCTAACAAAGATTTGATTTGAACAATATTGAATGAATCTGAAAACATTCGAATTTTGACAATTTTGACCAACTAATAAGTTTAATTTCTCATGAATTATTCAAATAATTAAACAGAGGTTTGTTCCAAGATGAGTGATAGAATGTTGAATGGACATCCTGTCATGTACTTTACACAATATCCAGTTTTGCCTTTAGACTCTGCTTTCAAATAAATTGAATTGCATTCATCTTGTGCTCCGATACTTGGCCTATCAAATATATTGGAATCAAATTCTAAATTTGAGACAAAAAAATTATAACCTTACGATAAAATGAGTTCTAGCATTTCTATCATAAGACTTTGGGGGTGATGAGCGTCGTAGTAATGTTTGCCCATTGTCTGGATTTCACAAATTGCACGAAGAAGACAAGCCCTAGGCAATCCTTGGGGGACAGGAAGGACAGAGGATAAAAAAACTTCCAATTCTTTGTATAGGAAACACCTGGGATATATGCAAATTACAATTTATGACAAAATTAGATAAATTGGTTCGATTTTTGAAAATCTGTCTGACCTTTCTTTTCCAGCAAACGAATGTTTCTTTTTCTTTGCCCCTGACTTTGTCTTGACTTCCTCTTGATTATACATTGCATCAACGAATCTATCCAAGTCAACTAAAAAAAATTTAAATTGTACTATTTCAAAAAATAATTAGCAGTTATAAAAATTCTTAGTTTCATACGCCAAATCGGGAGTTCAATGAACTGCATCCAAAATGATGCCATCATCATCAAAGAAAAATCCAGGAAGAATTTTTGGTTTACTCACTTGAGCCGTGAGTGTTAAGGAAGTTCCTCTTGGGACTTGTAATTTCTTAAAAATCTTTACCCTCGTTTGATTTCCATGACTGTAAATTGTGGTCTTGTGATTTTTCTTTGTCTTGTGGTTTGGGGAATCCGAATTGGCTGTGGCATGGCAGAATTGCAAAAGTAGTGCAATTCCAATGCAAAAAATAGTACAAATATAAAAGTTCCTTGTGTACATTTTGCTTAGAGTTATTGAAAATACGGTCAAAATTTGTACGTGTCCGAAGTCTGAACAATGAAAGTGAAACGAAGGGTTAAGTTTAACTCAACTAATGAGATTTTCATGACTTTTCTTCTTTCCATTATTGTTTTAAAATAGACCAGCGAAAACTACAACGATGCATTATTTTCCCTTAGGCTTAAATTGAAATGCTTATTAATATTTTTGATTTTGTGGAAGATATTAATTTAGCTAAATCCAGAGGAAACCCAATGTCCATTTATTTTTTTAAAAGTGTGGACATTTTAGGTCAAAAGTGTTAACAGATTCTAAAGAGTAAAATTTCTGTATTAATTAGCTTATACGTCATTTAATTTGTTGTTCTGTTCTTGTTGTTGTTGTTATTTTTTTTAAACTAGTCCCACACGTGTGAAAAAGTATAAATTGTCCGCAAAAACCACAATTTCCCTTTGCCTCTGACATTAATTAATTGTTCTGTTCTCCAGACGATGCTCAAATGTAAAATTCAATTAACCCGTGGCCGTAGAGTATAGAACTCCAGGGATTTGCACTACGTAATGGGTGAAGGACAAATAAAAAAATGTTTACTGGATTGATGTGATTGATTTTGAGTAAACATTGTATTAATCACACACAATGCATTTAATTTGTTGTTCTGCTCATGTTGTTGTTATTTTTTAAACTAGTCCCACACGTGTGAAAAAGTATAAATTGTCCGCAAAAACCACAATTTGCCTTTGTCTCTGACATTAATTAATTGTTCAGTTCTCCAGACGATGCTCAAATGTAAAATTCTATTAACCCGTGGCTTGGCCTGGCCGTATAGAACTCCAGGGATTTGCACAACGTAATGGGTGAAGGACAAATAAAAAAATGTTTACTGGATTGATGTGATTGATTTTGAGTAAACATTGTATTAATCACAATGCAAAGCAAATGCAATGCACAAGATATTTAATCAGCTCATGTTGATCGCTCGCAAAGCTGAAAGCGTGCAGAGAATTTAATTTAATGGCAAATGCAAATTTACCCATGTGTCCCCAAGGCCAACTCCAAAGACATTTCTAGTAGTTACATTGCAATTAGCACTAGTTCAGTTTTTTTACCATTAGGTTAGGTTCTGAAGACCTCAAAACTCATTTTCCTTTGCTTCTCTGCTTTTCAACATCAAACTCGATGGAAAAATATTTTATTAGTGAAAAAAAAAGTATTAGTTGTGCAGATGCCGTCGCTACATTCAATAAGGACTGTTGTATGTCAGCAAACATCCAAGTAAAAGCGAAAAATAACAACGAGTTCCCCAGAAAGACTTTCACTGATAAAAATGCTGGATTTCTAGGAAATTCGTCTACTGATTACAAAACTTTGGGATGAATAACATTTACTATTATACTATCTGCATTTCCGTTCCCAGAAAAGTAGTTGTATTTGGCAAAGCTTAACAAATAAGATCGATGGAAAAATATTTTATTAGTGAAAAAAAAGTATTAGTTGTGCAGATGCCGTCGCTACATTCAATCAGGACTGTTATATGTCAGCAAACATCCAAGTAAAAGCGAAAAATAACAACGAGTTCACTAGAAAGACTTTCACTGATAAAAACGCCGAATTTCTAGGAAATTCGTCTACTGATTACAAAACTTTGGGATGAATAACATTTACTATTATACTATCTGCATTTCCGTTCCCAGAAAAGTAGTTGTATTTGGCAAAGCTTAACAAATAAGTTGAATTTGAGGATGACCTGGCCAAGCATAAAATATTTTTTTTGCATAAATCTACAGTAACTCTTCATTTAGATTTCAATGCCCAAATGTGTTGAATTGAGGCTAATTTGTTAGGTTACGATCAAATTAATTAAATATAAAGATATGCAGATAGTGCAAGCCTATGCAGACGGTGAAATGTTATGATTCAAAAGTTCACGTGTCCGAACTCTGCACCCCGTCCGTACCCCGCAGTAGGCGAGAACAATGGACACGTGGAGACAAAATGATCGTTAGGATTTTTTTATATTAAACGGGCAACCCGAAAGGGTTGATGTTCAGTTCATCATGACTTTTAATATGTAAAATGCAACTCACTCACATAACCCGAATGAATGGACTTCTCCTCAAAGGATTTCCCGGTTCTGCACTTTGTGGCACGTGGAGTAAAGGATCTCGTCCACAAAAAAAATACGTCTAGCCTTTGTCTACCCCTTCTCCACGTGTTAATGCATCTTCAGCTATCAGCTTAAATCATCAGGATCATATGTATAAACAAATTAAAATCAATTAATTTCATTATGAAATACTGGACGGGTTAAAAAATTTGGAAATGGTGAAAATCCAATGATGAAAGCATTTTTTCCTCATTTTCACATTCAAAACCAGTTCAATAAAACTAGAACCAACGAGGAATGGAAAACTACTGCCCAGCACAACACAACGGATTATGTAAAATTTGAAACCCCATTGTGATAGATCATAGACGTAAATTCTGGATAATCCCATTTATTTTTATTATAAAATACTGGACGGGTTAAAAAATTTGGAAATGGTGAAAATCCAGTGATGAAAGCATTTTTTCCTCATTTTCATTTTCCCATTCAAAACCAGTTCAATAAAACTAGAACGAACGGCGAATGGAAAACTACAACACAACTAATTATGTAAAATTTGAAACCCCATTGTGATAGATCATAGACGTAAATTCTGGATAACCCCATTTATTTTTGCTAGTAGCTAGTGCTATACGTGTCCTTGTTTCCTTGGCTTTAGTTTTCGCACGTCTAATGCCAAATGGTAGTTGTACAAAATATTGAGCAATTCGCGTATCGCGTCAACGTCACCACAGTCAATATTTTCAATTTCCTTCCCAGGGAATTCCTTTGAAGAATGTGCAAAAATTAATTTATTGAGGACACTTACATTTATTACTACAAATTGAAATTTTCCTCTTACGCATTAAGATCAACCCAATATTTTACCTATTTTAGCCATAACACAATAAATATAAATTACATTAAATTTCACCTGGGATTGTACAATACAATGGCAACCTGGCCTAAATTTCTAAATATATGCATGTATATTTGAATTTGGACATTCATATGCAAATGCAAATGTAATCGTATCCCCTACTACTACTACCCGGTTTGCTACCCGCTGCTGCTATTTCCCGAATTCTGCCTGCCCAGCCTTACCGTTGATTTTCTCCACGTGCTTCATTGGAGCAGAAGATAAAAAATCCTAATGCTAAAAGGTAATGGAATTTTTAGGCGACCCTTTCTAAAANGCCCAGCCTTACCGTTGATTTTCTCCACGTGCTTCATTGGAGCAGAAGATAAAAAATCCTAATGCTAAAAGGTAATGGAATTTTTAGACGACCCTTTCTAAAATAAGGACCAGAGTACCCTTCGGATGAATAATTCCAAGTAAAAATCCGACACGTGTACATTGTTTCACGGGTAGATGTTCTTCTGGGCTTTGCTTTGCTTTGGCATTCGTTGATAAATTTGTATTGTGTATTTGGGAAGGTGTTGAGTTGAGATACCCTTTTTGTGTCCTGTCTGTTCTGCCTGTCTGCTTTTGCTTGGCTAATCAAATGCTAAAAAACTAAATGGGGAGATAGAAAAATGATTCTAGGGAGTTAGACTAGGAGGAAAACCTAGGCCAGGCCATCCCTAAAGGCGGACTCGTTCTTCACACTAATTTTTCCTATAAATTGACATTCGTCTCAACTTGACGCTATCCATTCTAACATCAAATTTTGCCATATCCACCCAAAGTATATGGATTTCCAAAATTTTTGAAAAAAAAAATACTTTTTTTTTCAAAATGTTGGTGATATATTTTGTACAAATTCTTTGTTCAGTTTTTACATGTAGTCCAACCACCAAATCAGTGTATTTGAGCAATAGCAGTGTCGTAAATGTTGTGGACGTGGACGTGGACACAGGATTTGTCCCAATCTCAAAAACTGTCAAAATCTCAGACGCATCATCCCTTCCTATTACTTTGTACACATTTCCTCCACCAATAATTAAAAAAAGACAAGTTGTTGAAAATCCAATCGTACAAACAAATGAAGGAGATTTACGTGGATTTGCGGTTAAATCTTCGAGTGGAAAGTTTTTTTCAGCATTTCAAGGAATTCCATTCGCAGAGGCTCCGGTCGGAGATTTGAGATTTCGGGTATTTAAAAATTACAAAATTTTTAGCAAAATTTTTGGGATTTGATAAATTATTTATCCCAAAAAGGCCCCAGTGAAGAAATCAGGATGGGAAGGTGTAAGAGATGCAATTGCAGAAAGTCCGACTTGTCTTCAACTTGATTTTCTCCAAATGTACAAAGTGACAGGGACAGAGGATTGTCTTCATTTAAATGTTTATACTCACAAGGTAAGGTTACGCTCTGAAAATTAGTCAAAAAATTTAGGACTATCTATTAAGAAATTATTTGATAATATTTTTTTTCTTTTTAGCTCCCAACCCGTGGACAAAAATTGATTAACCCTTCCCCTGTCATGGTTTTTATTCATGGTGGTGGATTTTATTTTGGAGCTGCAAATTTATATGGCCCATCCTACCTGATGGAAGAAGACATTGTCCTTGTCACCATCAATTATCGACTCGGAGCATTGGGTAAGTTATATGCAATTTTTTGGCCAGACTAGAAAT
>WJEZ01003027.1:0-11786 GCA_009869925.1 Thalassaphorura encarpata
TCAACAAGATCCTCTGCCTGGACACATACCACTAGGAAATTGAAAACCAAGGCGAATAGGGCTAGTCCGATTATCAAACTTAATTTATTCATGTTTTCAGAAAATTCCCGTGTATTTAAGTTTTGAAACAGATGTTACTACTACGGTTAGACTGTGGCACAAGCCTGTTCTCAACGAGTCAGACCGAGTGCATGAAAGGATGTGGGTTCGATATCTCGTTTGGGTCATTTTATCGGTATCGATATGAACTTTGCCACACCACAGCCAGTCGGACAATGAATGTGTAAAACCATCATTCATTTCGGGATTAGTTTTCATATAGCTAGAACCATGGCGGTACTCCTTGTGTTCGTACTGACCGACGGTCTGTATTTACTTTTACTAGTATTATACTGCCTTGAAGTGAACTAGATATGATAGCATTGCTCATGACTTATTTTAACACTACAATTTCTGATCATACCAGAATAATGAAGAGTGCTCAATTCTCTAACCAGGAATTCTAACTGAATAGTTATGAATGAATACTTAGCGTATTGACGCAAATGAAAGGAAATTATTGTAAATTTATTCAGCGTTGCGATTTATTTTGTTCATTGTTCATATGTGAGATGATGCGATGTGGGCTAACGATGCGGGAGACTTTCCTGTATTCTGATATTACAATGCAGTTTCGATAAAACTTGGATTTGGACTCAAAAGATTTTCTAACATTTCAAAATCTGGCCTTTCATCTGGATTTAGAGCCCAACAGTCTTGCATAATTTGGAAACTAAAATAAAACAATGTAATTAATCAAGGCTCATATCTTAAAATTTATAATTGTACCTACATTTCAGGACTTGCCAATTTAGGTTGGGCTAAAGTGCAGCCCTGATAAGACTGAGCTGGAAGGAAATCCTGAGCATCTGAGTAAGGTTCAATGCCAAGGCTAAATATTTCCCATAAGGTAATCCCAAAAGACCAAACGTCTGATTTTATGCTCAATTTCATATCACGAAAAACTTCGGGAGATCTCCATTCCCGGGGACAGCAAAAAGCCTAAAAAGTAAATAAAATTATCAGATCACACTTCCTAACGAAAAAAACAATTGAATTACCTCTGGTGGCAGTGGATATCGTATCTTCGAGTAGAGTTTATGCGAAAGACCAAAATCACATATTTTTGCCGTTTTGTTTTCATCAAGGAGAACATTCCTGGCAGCCAAATCTCCGTGAATCACCTTAACAGAATTTTATACATTGAAAATTTCATAATATTTAGTTTAATAGAATTGACCAACATTTTTTCTTGCCAAATGTGCCATTCCTGCCGCAATTTGACATCCCCAACGAATCAAATCAGTTACATAAAATATATTTCCCACGCTCACATATCTCGGATTAGTACTAAAATACGTATAAATTAAAAAAATATTAGAATTTTTTAAAGCTGAATAAAAATGAGGCTTACGAAGTAGGTGATTGAAGTGGATTATTTTCAAGTTGTGGCTCAGGGTCAGGCTCAGGGTCATCGGGTTCATCCTCGTTGCAGAAACACCAGCTATTCTTGGTCAAAAAATCTGTCAAGCATCCAAACTCACAATATTCAACTATTATGTACAGAATTCCTGAAATCAACAAAGAAAATAATTTGGTTAATTTGTAACGAAATAATATTTAGTAAAAGTCTCACCTTCCCTGATATGCTTCGTAGAAGCCCCGAGTAACTCGACAATATTATCATGTTGTCCAACATACGACATTATTTTGAGTTCCTTGAGAAATCTATCAATTTGATCCATAGATGCAGAGAATTTTGGAACTTTTATCGCACATTTTGTGTCTCCCTTAATTTTCCCCATGAATACATCGCCAAAATGACCTCCATTGATTCTCTTACCTATGCAATAAAGATTTTAATAGAATTTAATGTTAATTACAGTCCATTTGTGCACGAATATAACCTTTCGTAATATTCGACTTGGCAATTTCCAAATTTTTATCAAATTTAAGATGTGCAACTCTTTCCACTTCTGACTCCTCGTCATTCTCAATGTTTATTCGACCATTTAAGAATTCCAAATATTTTCCTTCAGTTATCCCAAAGCTCCACGTCTTAATTGAGTAGAAAAATATTAAGTCAACATTTCTATACTAAATTTACTTAATTATTTTTGTTTACCGGTCTAAGATGACGAGTACGGGTCCACCATAGCAGACCAAATGTCAACAGGGCAAATAGTGCAAGACCGACAGACGAACCAATGATTATAGCATCTGAAAAATATACATTTTAAAAATTCAATGTTAAAAATATCATAATTACTTATTGGGCTCCTTACGTGTAGCATTGGTACTGGATGGAGTTTGGTCGTAATTACCCAAGTTTTCAACACAAAATTCTTCAACTAATGAAAAATTACAGATGGATAATGAAATTTTATTATTTTTAGCATTGTGTATCGTAACTGACCTGAGGAATTTATCGGAATACATTTTCCATAAATCCCACAAGGGATTTGATCACCTTTACATTGATTCAATGCTCTACAATATTTGGCATCTTCATCTGAGCTATCTGAACAACTGTCTCGTTTTCGATTGCACAATGAATGAATAGAAACGCATTCACCATTGTGACAAGTGTATTGGGATGATGAGCAGCTAAGATTCACAATAATTTAAAAACTAATTAAAATAATATTATTTACACCCAAATGAAAATATTTAACTCACGCCATTGTACCCTTCAACCATTTCAATGTGAGAGGGTTCAATTTGAAAATAAAAAAGAGGACTCCTTCCTTACAAAACATGCTCTACAATATTTGGCATCTTCATCTGAGCTATCTGAACAACTGTCTCGTTTACGATTGCATAAAGAATTAATAGAAACGCATTCACCATTGTGGCAAGTGTATTGGGATGATGAGCAGCTAAGATTCACAATGATTTAAAAACTAATTAAAATAATATTATTTACACCCAAATGAAAATATTTAACTCACGCCAATGTACCCTTCAACCATTTCAATGTGAGAGGGTTCAATTTGAAAATAAAAAAGAGGACTCCTTCCTTACAAAACCCTTCGTACGCCTCACTGAAGAAAGTGTTGACAAATCCCATGAAAATGAATTTACCATTATTGTTAATAAAAGCTCCACTGTCTTTAATGATACAAGAATCCTTCGGGTTATCTTTGGAACAAAAATAAAACGTATTTCATTAAGTGTATTCTTATAGCTTTATTTTTGTGACATACTTGAATTTTGACCAGAACTGACGTAGCCACAAACACGATTCTTATACAATCGCCCTGACCCATTCCCAATTTTAGCCTTCCATTCTTTCCTACACTTTTCCTCCGGGGCCAAAACGATTGTAAGTGATGTCTTGACCAAATCAGTCGTTTTTCTCCAACCGCTGATCAATACTGTAGAATTTACCGAATAAAGATGATCCAATTCCTGCGAAATTTTAGGCAAACAAATTGGTTGAATTTCACGAGTGAATTTGATTGGTTCCTTCAGTCGAAAAATCACGTAATCGTTGTCATTTCTTGCCCAGACATCAAATCCATCATCAACTCCATACTGAAAGAGTGGATGCAGTTGGATGAGTGAGACCTGTTACATTTTAAAATTTTATCAGACTGAAGTAAAGCATACTTTATTTTCAACAACTTTTTCATTGGATGGTAGGTAACCTCAATTTTTTGTAAGAATTTTACATTTGTTGTTCCGCTCCGGACTGCTCCAATCAAAACCGAACAATTATTGGGTGGAGGAAGCGAAAATCTATCAAAGTTCTCATAGTCAAATGGTCCGGGTCTTGCATCTGCATAATGCAAGATTTTTTTCAACACAATTTTTGACAATAATTGAGTTCTTCAGGTAATAAACTTTTTTATTTTTATGAAATCTTACAGGTCAGGATAGTATAAGCATCCAAAATCACGGAATTATAATACTCAACACCTGCGGTACTATTCTCAATTAAAACTTGTATCGTTACGGCCCATGGACTATTTTCTGCAATTTGGGCTTCCAAATCACATTCAAATTCGGACGAAGACGAACCATGCTGGAAAGCCAAATTTGAACTTGATCGTGTGGTCAAATTCAGTGACAAAATTATTAGTGCCAAGCGCATTATGCTGATGAGACCATAGACTTGATTTTTATTAGTTTTTGCTTTGGAATGAATAATCAGGCTGTTTTTATTTGTATCACAATAAGACTAAAAATAATTAATTGCGCAATTTTCAACCCCTTTATAAACCCATTCAGTGTCTCAAGTGGGTTCATAAGACTGTTCATATCTGTCTACTCCAGTGTCCAGTCAGTAGATTAGATAATACTTCATGGGACATTGTTGGCATTCGATTATTTATAGGACACCTGTGAGAATCTCTAAAGAACTCAAATATTACACGAGTGTCTGCTGCTTCCAATTTGTCAGAAAATGATGAAATCCTAATAATATTTACAAAAACATCAAATTTAATCTACGCGAAAAGATTCTTTGCAATTGGTGGATTACCGGCCCATCCTACGGCTACTAATGACGTCAATGACCATTGACGTCATGAAGTTAAGTGGTCAACGATAATTATATTTGACAACTTGCACTTTATACCCCACGTGTCGCAGTAGCCAAACCAAAGGTCACATTATACTACGAAGTTAGTTGGTCAGACAAACTAACTGCGCGTGCAGATTCGATTCGTCGATTCGTGTCTACAACACGAATTTATATATTAAGCCTAAACCGAATACATCACCCATCAAACAAACACTATTTATAGTATTCTCATTCAATTATTTCGTTTTTCCTTTGCGGTGATTTTGTACCTACAAAGTTGACATGTCTCATACATAATTTGTATTAGTGATTATATTCACTATTAAAACGAACAGATCCGGGATCAAGTTTTAGTAAAAACTACGATTTTACCAATTATTCTATCAAAATAAAGTACAACAGGATTTAGAGAATATTGTGCGTGAGTGTATTTTAGCATGTATAAAAAATTCTAGTCTAACTTCTTCTACCTATTTAGTGTAAAAAATATGTTCAAGAACCATTTTTACCCTAAATTAATATTCTCAATATAAGAAAATATGAATAAAATCCGAGAAATTACAAAAATTCGGATTTATTTATGCGTAATCTCAATGGCAGTCCACGTAGAATCCTGACCATCTCAACATTTGAGCCCAAACAGCGGGAAAGAAGGGAAAAAACAAAAACAACCAATTTTCCTTCTGTTCAATTTCTTTTTTCCTCCTCTTCATTTTCTAAAATTAATCGAGAAGTTCTGTCCATTGCATCCATGAGTCCAAAATGTCAAGCAGTGACCCCGACGATTATTCCAAGACTCATTGTGATTGTTGTATGACAGATATTCCTAAAATTGGAATTGAATGTGTGGAATGTAAAAGTGTTCAGTTGTGTTGTGAGGTAAGGGTGCAGTAAAAAAATAATCGATCCGTTTCCGTCCCTACTTCCGGTCCCGGCCCAACCAACCCTATAACGGACAATTATGACCGTTGTGATATTAATTCTAATAATTTCATCTAAGTTTTCATACAAGAACCAATAACATATGTTAATATTTTCAGTGCTTTGGCCTTGGAGCTGAAATTGGACGACACAAATCAAATCATCGATACCGGTTCTTTGTAAGTCTTATTTGTTTTAAATTTTCAAAAATGTACTGGAATTACTATTCTTAGAGTCAAATTTGTGTAATTTTTTTGGTAATATTGTCTTATTATTTTTCATAGGATGCCTCCGGAGATATATTTTTATACCCAAAGGATCCAGTTGTTTGGACTTCCAAAGAAAATTTAAGACTTTTGCAAGGGATTGAAACTTTTGGTCATGGAAATTTGGATGCTATTAAAAATTACATTCTTTCTGGTATGCTAGTACAAAGTGCATTTAATTTTATTTTCAATATTCTATCAATTTAAATTCTTTTCCTCGCAGATTCCATCCCAGTCAAAGTGCGTACTGATCCAGAAACGCTTAAAGAGACTTGGCCTCTTTGCAAAAGCCTTGAGCCCGAAAATACCGTCTATCACTGCCTTGCTGATGAGCCCTTGAGCCCCATCATAAAAAGATAAAGTGCCACTCTCTCCGTCCCTGGAGATTAGCTCGGAAGAAGCTACTAAATTAGGCTTATTTCCACTCACGGATGATTATGAATATGTGAGACATTTATTTTAAACGTTGGATTTGGATTGATGCTAAATGCTAAAACAATGCTATAATTTTCTAGGAGCACGACAACGATGCAGAAGAAGAATTAGTTGCTCATTTAAAATATAATACAGATAATGAAGAAATCGATTACGGTATGGAATTCTTATAACAAATAGATTTTAACTCTTAACTAACCTTCGCCATAAATTACTAGATCTTCAGTTGGCCCTTGTTGACATTTACGCAAGACGATTGCATGAACGTGGTCGGAGGAAACGTATCATAATTAGGTTTATTTCCACTCACGGATGATTATGAATATGTGAGACATTTATTTTTAAACGTTGGATTTGGATTGATGCTAAATGCTAAAACAATGCTATAATTTTCTAGGAGCACGACAATGATGCAGAAGAAGAATTAGTTGCTCATTTAAAATATAATACAGATAATGAAGAAATCGATTACGGTATGGAATTCATATAACAAATAGATTTTATACCTTAACTAACCTTCGCCATAAATTACTAGATCTTCAGTTGGCCCTTGTTGACATTTACGCAAGACGATTGCATGAACGTGGTCGGAGGAAACGTATCATTCGTGACTACCAACTCACGAGAGAATTTTTCAAAAAGAAATCCTCCAGGATAAAGAATGGGATTTCAAGTTTGGAAAAGTAACTAATCGTTTCCAATTTATCACTAGCTTTTAAATAAAGACCAAGGTCATAACAGTTCGTTGTCGTTGTGTATATTTCAGGAGTATACGAGAAACACTGCGCCCGTTTGCGCAATTTCACACTGCTCAACAGCATTCTCATATTATCCAAAACATAATGAAGGAACGTGAGCTGACCCAACGTTTGCAAAGACTAACAAAATACAGAGAGAATGGAATTACTAAAGCAGATGATTGTCTCGAGTTTGATAAATATTGTACGAAAAAAGCTGAGACCGAAAAGTCAAACTATATAAAACGAATGCTATCTTCATTGACTCATGNCGAAAAAAGCTGAGACCGAAAAGTCAAACTATATAAAACGAATGCTATCTTCATTGACTCATGCTCAGGGCATTGAGATGACCAATTCTGCTATGGTAAAACAAAGCAAGAAAAAATTACCCACAACTTCAGATCAATAATTTAAAAAAATGTATATATTTCCAGAAACGAAGGAGGAAAAGACGTCGACTGCTATTGTCCCACCAAAAATCTCATACTGCTGAAGTTTTAAGACGTCGTCTTCACTGCCGTGTGTACAACAACACTAAAGGTAACAAAAATGGATTACGAAAGCGCAAAAGACCAGGAACATCATCGACGGGGGTATCCGTCGAAGAATCATCTACAGATGAAGAAGATGAAGGTAGAAGAGAGTATTAATAAAATACTTTACTGTGTTCAGTAGCGAAGGAACAAGGTGATGGGATTGGTTTAAGATTGAGTTCAATTAAAAATGTTATAATGTTTCGTTCGTTTGCAATATACGTTACGTACGGCGTAAAAACAGTAAGGTGAAGTGGACTAATTAATTAAGACTATTTTCACACATGTGTTCGTGTTCATCACATTACGCGACTTAATTTGCATTTATTTACTTTTAATTTTATACTCAAAACTCTTGTCAATGTTTGACTTAACTCTTTGTACGATTTTTCTATACGTCGGGATTTTTGTATTTTTATTGAAAACTGTGAAAGTAAAATGCGCTTTAAGTTTCCAATTGATTTATTATTGTGTCGGTGCAGTGCAACGAAGGACCATAAACAAAATTGACTATTTTTAATAAGCTTTTATAAAACAAATATAAAATCCTAGCACTAATTATAAATAGTGTTTTGAATTAAGCTTATCTTATATGAGTTGATAGAATTCTGGAATCTGGTAGGTCAAGCTTCACTTTCAACCCGAGACATGTGCTAGTGACAAAATTAATGGAAATTCAGTCTCGTTAGCATAGGGAAAACTTGGAAACTTACAGGTAAACCGACTCCGTTCAGTCGCGCCTCAAGTTCGGAAAAATCCGGTCTGAGATCTGGATTTACTTCCCAGCACTTTCTCATAATTTGGAATCTAGAAAGGCAAAAATCGATTTTAAATGTCACACTCAAGATTCCGTCACATTGAATTACATTTCAGCATTAGCAAATTCAGGCTGTCCTAGCTCACAGCCTGATATTGAAAGTGAGTAAGCAAAACTAGGATTCCATTCCAAGGCTTCATAAGGTTCTGCACCCAAACTGAATATTTCCCATAGTGTGACCCCAAATGACCAAACGTCGGATTTTGTACTTAAAGTTCGTTGTAAAAGTGTTTCAACTGCCATCCATTTCCAGGGTAGACGGGCCTATAAATAAAATCAGTCAAATTTAGAACCAAATTATAAGAAAAGTTTGATGCATTACTTCGGCGGAGGCCAAATAAGTCATATTTGTGTACAAATGATGAGAAAGACCAAAATCACAGATTTTTGCAACACGATTACTATCCAGCAATATATTTCTGGCAGCTAGGTCACCGTGGATTACCTAAACGGACAAGAAAAAGATAAACCAGAGAAAATGAAATTCACGGTGCTAGTTAAGAACTAACGTGTTTGCTGGCCAAATGCGCCATTGCTGAAGCCACTTGTGAAGACCATTGGATCAAATCAGTCGTGCTAAACGCATGAACCTCGACTTCAACGTATCCTTGAACTCTGAGTTAAGAAAATTCTAGAATTAATAAAATTGACCTTGTTGGCCATGATTTGATTTTACTTACGGTGCAGGAATGGACGGAGAATTATTCTCTCTTGGATTTTTCAATTGATTATTGAAAAACATTTTGTTACTTTTAAAGTAATCTTCTAAACTCTTGTGTTCACAAAATTCGACGACAATGTACAAAATTCCTGAAAAACAAACCACAGCAAAGTAGAATAAAGTTGGACACTTTTTCCTGAGGCTAAGAAACGAACCATCTTTGAGTTTCCGAGTATAAGCTCCAATAAAATTGGCAATATTTTCATGCCTTCCAACATGAGCCATAATTTTCAATTCCTTCAAGAATCCTTTGATTTGTTCTGGATCCGCGTTTGGTTTAGGAATTTTGATCGCACAGTCTTTTCTCTTATCAGAATCCTTTGGCACGACTGTCCCTTTAAAAACATCACCAAATGTTCCAGATCCGATTTGTTCTCCTGAAAATTAATTTTTCAGTACAGGAATGTGTAATTTGTAAATTTTTAGAATCAATTTCTCACCTTTTTCTATATGTTCTATTGGAATTTCATATGCCGCACTGTCATATGGCTTATTTGTGACTATTTCAATTTCAGATTCTGCCGATACCTCCGACCCATCCAAGAATTCTGAGATTACATCATCTGTGAGTTTCCATCCCTGTACAAAACAGGTACAAAGTATGCGAGCTCAAAAATGTTATTCAAGATTCTTCTGAAATACTGAAAAATAAAAATTCACCTTAGCTCGTTTAAATTTCCTCCAGATTAAAATCGCAGCAGGAACGAGGAGTAGGATAAGTATACTCAGTCCAATTGCAACACTAGCTAAAATTACAAATAAAATGTTAGATCTTCACTAAAGACAGAAATTTTAAAGCGATTGCCGACTTTACAAATAACTTTTCGAGCAGGGATACCACTATTCAATTCCTCGCAAGATTCTTCATCTTCCCCAAGAGGACAGTCCTTAACCCCATCACAGCTTTGAGCAGATTTGTCCCCTGCAATTTTTGGAATGCATTGCCCATACACTCCACATTCAAATTGTTCTACGTCGCATGGGTTAAGAGCACGACAATATTTTGGATCTTCATCAGATCCATCGGAACAACTATCCTTCTTCTGATTGCATAGCAAATCCAGAGGAGCGCATTCTCCATTGTGACAAGTGTATTGGGATGGACCACACCTGATATATAAAGAAAAATAGACATTATACAAGTACTCCATTGATCAGATTTTGATTTTTTACCTTAGTGTGTCATTTAGCCAATTGAGCGTCCACGGTGATAATTTGTAAATTTGGTAATATGCTCCGGCTTTGCAACCTCCGGCTGGGCTACTGTAGAAAGTATTGACGAATCCCATGAAAAAATACTCATTTCCGTGATTTATCATTGCGCCACTATCTTTCACGATACAAACAGCATCTGGGTTATCTGGGTCAATCGGTTCACATTTAGTATTTAAAAAATTAATACTAATACTCATTTTCTAAAATTACTCTGATTCGGCAAAGTCGTATAACCACAAACACGTTGAGCTGTGGCGTATGGCAATTCTTCCTCTGTCGTTCTTGTCCTCGTCCTCCATTCTTTTTCACATTCGTCATAAGTCCGAAGTTGTACAGTTAGAGATGTTTTCTCCAAATCCAGATATCTTTTCCACCCACCGACTATCACAGTTTTATTTGACCCATCATTGTCATAAATATTTGCAGATTCAGGTAAACAAACAGGTCTAACAGAGATTCCATCAAATTTAATCGGGGATTTTAGCTGAATCACAAGTGAATCATTCTGCGCAAACATCCATAACTGGTAATTGGATTTTCGGGCATAGTATGGGTGAGGTTGGATGGAAGCGACCTGAACAATTTTAGTCAACAATCATTTTGATTTTGAAGTTTCAAAATTTGTAAAGATTTAGATTGAACCTCTAACGATTGAGAAAATGTAACATTGGTCCCATTTTTGACAGCTCCGATTAGGACGGAATAATTAGACCATGGGAGAAATGCCAATTTATCTGAGGGTAAATTAAATGGCCTTCCATCTACAGAATAAGGTTAGTGTTAAACATTATAAGCAAGCACTATGAAAGTTTAGACTAGACAAACTGCGGCTAATGTTTATTTGTTATGATTTTGCAATACATTATCTCTCAACACTTTTTATCGGTCATTTGTCATTTATTGTAAATTCACACTTTTTCCTGGACATTGACATGAACATGACTTGACTTACATGTGAGCACAGTGTATTCACTCAGGATTGCACATGTATAATAATCATTCGCAACGGCAGAACCTTTCCCAACAATTCGTACTTCAAGTGTGGCTGTCCACGGATTCTCTTGAACTTCTAAATCTCCATCGTCATAAACACAGTCTATAAATGAATTACAAAAATAAGAAATAATGCGAAAAGTATGCCAATGGTGGACAATACTACTAATTTTGACTTACTTTGAGATTTTGAAACTCTACTAACTGTGTCAGTCGTCTCTGTCCCTGTTGTTACTTGTATTTCTTTGCAATAAGAGTTATTTGGTAAAAATAATATCACGATTACAACACTTGACAATCTTGAAAAGAAAAACTCAAATTGATTCAAATGCATTTTGAGTAACAAGCACGAACACAGGCCAAGTGTTGCATCTCAGCTTCACTTGAATGAATAGGATTCTCTAATATATTTTCAAAACTTCTTTAGCTGATTGTATCGCTCCAAGCCAATACACTATTGATGCCTTCGAGAATTAAACTGAGGAGATGAAAAAATTATAAGCGCTTCAAAGAATGACCAGACCACCCGATCAGTTACGTTTTTTTTTTGTCATTTCCAGTGAAATGAATGAGCAATC
>WJEZ01003028.1:0-11780 GCA_009869925.1 Thalassaphorura encarpata
ACATTTTTTGAATTTTTTTTTTCGCGGTTTAATACCTCTCAACATAAGCTAAAAGAATAATTAGATCGATTTGATCATCTAGAGTTTAGCCCCCTTATCCGGTACCCTTCTTTTAGCTTTTGTAGAATATATGGTATGAATAACAATAATAATTATTATTAATTATGCACTTTGCAATGACGCAGTAATTGCTGATAAAATAAAGTAATTCAAACTTAAATTGTTAAATTCTAGGCATCCGACCGGGTTGGCAATGTCCAGCTTGCAAAATATGCCAGGCATGTCGTCAGCCTGGAGATGAAAATAAACTTTTATCCTGTGATACGTGTGACAAGGCATATCATATTTTTTGTCTCCGCCCGGCCCTTACGTCGATACCTAAACACAGCTGGAAATGCAAGGTAATTCTTCTTAGTACTGTACCTATTTAATGTCAACAGTATATGACCGCTTTGGTTTTACCAACTTTCGACAAAGTTTAATTTCCTAAAGATGCAGAAATGTGAAACTGGACTAGCTAAATGTTACGGAAAGCGTTGACCCATCAGTTTCCACCAATCGTTTCACTCTATTTGTGTATTATTTTTAATGAACTGTAGATGTGTCGGGTATGTTCTGATTGTGGATCAAGAACTCCTGGATCAGGACCCTCTTCCCGGTGGCACGCCAACTTTTCCGTG
This sequence comes from Thalassaphorura encarpata, assembly GCA_009869925.1. Lineage (NCBI taxonomy): Eukaryota > Metazoa > Arthropoda > Collembola > Poduromorpha > Onychiuridae > Thalassaphorura > Thalassaphorura encarpata. Next base: position 681 of record WJEZ01003028.1, read on the forward strand.
TGCGATTCATGCTATCAACAGAGGAATAAGGGATTAGCTTGCCCTCTTTGTGGAAAAGCCTATCGTCATGTTGCGCAGAAACTGATGTTGCAATGTCATATTTGTAAAAGGTAAGTACATGGTCATAATGACCAACTGATGTGCTTAGTTCAATATGTCGTATATTTTGATGAATTAAGTTATTCAAAGTTAGTTCAACGTGTAAACGTAAGGATTCTGTTCATATTTGTAACAGTCGCTGGAACTGATTTTTGGAGATTGCAGATCTAAATCTGCACTAGCCGATGATTAACAAAAGTACTAGATGTAGTTATTAATAGTAACGACGCATAGTAATCAATAATAATTAATTGGGTGCTTTCTCCTGGCTACTAGGCACCAGGATTTACTGATTCTGTTCAACAATGGAATGCTATTCTAGAATTTGAAAGTTTCATTTCGGAATTTACGGGTTTGTTCTTGAAACATTGTAAATATGAGACTGCTTCTATGAATTTAGGTTCGTTCATGGAAGCTGTGATCCGAATGCAGAATTATCCGTTTATCAACATAAAAAAGAAAATTTTCCAGAATATGATTATACTTGTTTAAATTGCCAAACTAACGGACCACCATTTGGACAACTCCCCCGTGGACTGCCTTCAACGCGAAAGTCTTCAGATACAAGTGAAGTAGAATCAAATTCACTCTTGTCAGTTTTATCTCAGGATTCCTATGGGAATCTAGAGGATGAGTTGGCAACTTCTACTGACAACAGCGTTGACTTAAACTCCTCCAACAAGGTAGGATGTCTCTTGTGTCGTATGATAGCTTTTTACTAACTTTGGTATTTTAATATTGAATTACCATCATTAATGTCATTACTGGTATTAGAGTTAATTAGTTGACAAAAGCTCTAAGCTTTTACTCTAAATCTAATTTATGAAATGTTTTCAGAGGCGTCTAACATACTATGAAGGTAGCTACCCCCCATTGTTTACAGGGAAAGCTATCAAAAAGAAAAATGGAGTAGGCCGTCCTAGGAACATGTATTTACTCTCTCCGAACATAAGGAGGCAGTGCTTTTCCGAGATGGGACGCAAACGTGGACCAAAGCCTAAGATGAGAGGAGTATTTGGCGGTGCACGGTTTGGAATTCAGGTAATTTCCGTGGCTGGGGCTGTGTTTAAATTACTTCAGAATTTATATATTCAAAACATATTTAAGAACTTAGGCCCAGGAGAACGTTTCAATTCTTTATGGTTCGTGGTCAGTTGTGTCTCTTTAAAGTGCTTGTATGGTAAATCTCTGGAATCAAATTGAATTTAACAGTTCATAGTAACGCTTCTCGATTTTCCCGGTTAAGTATGACTTGCTTACCTCAGAAGATTAATTCTAACGGGAGTTTCAGACAAGAATGTACACTTGGAATTTTTTGTCTTACAAGAGTGTTGCCTTTGAAGTTTAATTCAATTTAATAAATTTATGTTGAATTTGCTTAATGAATCAGGACACTCATTGTGTGTCGCCCGTACGAGGTGACGAAGAACCAGGGGTAGAAAACCGCCTCGTATTGTGTTCGTCTAAGGATGATTTTGTGCTGCAGCAAGACGTTTGTGTCATGTGTGGCGCTTTTGGCAATGATGTTGAGGGAAGACTTATTGCTTGTGCTCAGTGCGGTCAATGTTACCACCCCTTCTGTGTGAACGTCACGGTGAGTCCCCAACTATTTCAGCCCGACTCAACCAGGTGTTATGATCCAACATGATATTTGCACAGGTCACAAAAGTTGTTTTGCAGAAAGGCTGGCGCTGCTTAGATTGTACAGTTTGCGAAGGCTGTGGTCAACGACATGATGAATCACGTCTTATTTTATGTGACGACTGTGACATCTCCTTTCACATATATTGCATAGTTCCTCCCTTGCAGTACGTTCCTCAAGGAAATTGGAAATGCAAATGGTGAGACCTTTGATACATTTATATGTGGAAAAAGGATATGGAACAGAGTTGATATATTAATGATTTAACCAGTGAGTTCGATTTTCTCTAAGACCGTACTATCTGAACTATATAATGGTCCTAGCAATTTCTTCTCAGTTACGTACAGTTCAGGATACATTTAAGCAATTATCTATAATCATTAGAATTGTGTTGTATTCTATAGACTTGATTTAAATTTGGCTGGAATGGGGTGGGAGCTCCTTTTTATCCAGGAACTATCGATGAACTCGTGCTACGTTTGCTGATTCTTACACGAATTGTCATAACTATTGACGACTTTGAGCATAGCACGAGAGCGGAAGGTACTTAATTCTAAGGGAGCTAAGCATTACAAAAGCTTGTCAAGCAAAATGTTAAATTACTTCTGAAGGGCTCTATTTTTCTACAAATGGCTTTTACTTGACCACAAGTACTCAAGTACTTTGCTCTTGGGGCCAATCAAATAAGAACTCTGTCTAATCTAACACTTGGCATTGATTAACCATCCTCTCCTCATTCAGTTGATTCTGTAATAACATTACAATGAATAACATTTAGAGTATAGTTAGCATCACATTAAGTCATGTTAGGGAAGGTTGCCTTTAATCGCTGCCTTACAAGTTTGTCTTCATCTAGTGACTACACTAAAATGGGCAGAATTTATCAGAAGACTTGAATGATACATTCTTTTGTTTTGCAGGTGCACTCTTTGTCAAGTGTGCGGATCGAATGATCCTGGCACGAACAGCGTTTGGCATCATAACTATAATATGTGTGGTCCATGCACTTCCCTGAACAACTGCCCCATCTGTAATCAGGAGTACAATGAATCCGAGCTCATTATTCAATGCATCAAATGCGAGAGGTATTAACTTGTTTTAACTTTATAAACTAGATAAACTAGTCTAAGGTTAGAACTTCTCATCAAATGGCACCAAAGCAAAAATTATTCTTTATGCTTGTCACGTCATTATTCCGTATGACCATTTCTGTATCAAGAATTTGGCAAATATTTTTCAGTGTTGATTTAATGTCTGCAGTTATGCAATGTCTCCTACTGGCGTGGAAATTATTTTCAGTTATTTCAGTTTCAATTATTATTTTTAGATAGGGCGTGTAAGTTTTTGTGTTTTACCATTATAACTCTTGACTTTAAATAATAAATATAATATAATAAAAATTAATAAAAAAAAATAATTTTATGAAAAGGTGGTTGCATACATCATGTGATGAAATAACCAATGAAGAAGAAGTCGAGAAATGTTCGAGTCAAGACTACAAATGCATTTCATGTCGCCCTCCTAATGTTCCGCCTCCTCATCTAGTTCCAACGCCTCCTCCTGTTGTTTTAACGGAGAGTCCACCTAGAAGCCCAGGTTGCTTAATATTGTTTTGCACTGTCCTTTTAATTTCCAAATATTTTGTCGATGATGAGGTCAATGTTTTGTACAGATTCCCTAAAATTTAAATTCACAACACAATTTTCAGTCGATGGAATCATTCTGTCGGAATTTGGTCTAAGTCACATAAAATCCCTCCTCATGGACCAACCTCGTAAGAAAAGAAAGAAGGTGAACAACATTGCAGATATGGAAGCTGGGATACTTGCTGCTATAGAAACTGTTGTATCTGGTTCCTCATTAGGTAAGATTCCTAACATAAACTGAACTTTTACGTGACAACCAGAATGGGTAAACGGTACTATTTGGTTGCCCTACTGGAATAGTGGGGGGGGAGCTTTTGCGCCACATTAGTGGAAACGAAGAGGGAATCATTACTTGAATTTCTCTGATTAAAAGTTTAAAATAAGTATAAAAAATTATTGTGATATACCGTAGTCTTATTCACCTAATAATAATTAGTAGGCGAATTATACTGCTACAGTATTATCCACTTAGGTGAATAGCACTACCTTGTAGGATAGCTTACCTAGACGAATTGCAATACCTCAGGTGGCTGATACTACAGCTAAACTTAATCTTGTCTACCCCATCGCCACCCTAAACCCTTCCACCTTCCCACTTGACGAGGTGGCAGGATGTACTTTAGCCAACCACCTGACCTCAACTGTTTACCTAAGGATTAGATCCACAAGAGTGAATAAGACTACGGTAGCATATTAATTTACCTCAGGGCACCTATTCAATAGGTGGATAACACTACGTTAGTTCATTTTCTGGGGTAGTGTAATTGCTATACTGACCTCATATTTTATGTTCGGACAAAAACTAACCTATTGCCGTACTCATGGATGCCTAGTAATACAGCTAATTTATTTACAGAGCAACCTGGCATGGCAGGTAATCAGCGTCTCGTTGATCTAATAGAAAAAGGTAGAGCAATAATATTAATTATTTCATTATTTTTAAAAACGAATTGAAGAGGTAACACTGTTCTGTATATGTATAGGCAGTGCCCATTGGGCAATAATTTCGATAGCAAAATCTAGTTTCGATAATTTATTTATCATTTCACTCGCCCGACAGCTCATGCGTTTTTTTAATTGCAAGATTTTGACAAGTGTGGTTGATTAATAATTATTCCAGGATTTAATTGCTCATGGTATGAATAGAATATCTTTGTACCCTTTAAAACATAAATGCAGTAGATACGTACTAGATAGCTAATGGTTTTTTTGTTCAGTCAAGTTGATCAGGGCTAATTGTGAATACTTAAAATTGATAAATGAGCATGGGATCTATAAGAATTACGTCATGAATTAAGATTCTCTGAAGTCTGTTAATAACTTTGTACATGTTTATAGAGAGGGAAGGGAAAAAGCGACAGAGAAATTTACAAAAGCTTGGAATCGGTGGGTTTCTTGTCAGACTCCGAGGTTCCCGTCTTAAAGATGATGAGTTCGAGACAATTTTAGAAGCTCAAGGAACTCTAATGGAGAATGAAAAACCCAAGAAAAAGTCCCCACGCAGAAAAATGAGAAATAAGCTTATGGAAAGTTTTCCAGTTTATCTTCAGGTATTACTTAAAGGACCTTAAAGGCAATAGATATAATATATTAACTGGTATTTCTTAATGGTGATATTGGAAACAGGAGGCGTTTTTTGGGAAAATTCAGCAAGAATTTTACAAGGAAGAGGTCCTGAGTGGGGAAGAAATGGAAAATGACTCAGTACCTGCAGTAGCATACGACATTCTCAAGTTCACAGCGGTATATAACTAAAATTAAGAAATGACTTGAAGGATTATATTCTTTTTGAAACCAATTTGGTTTGTTAAAATTAACATATGATGAATTTAATATTAGGATGTAACGAGTACGTATAAATTTGAGACCCAAGATGAGAAAGATGATAAGAGCACAATCAAACAAGTCAAGTTGTGTGATCTTGGCGATTCTAGTTACGACGTTAAAGCAACACAAATAAAGGTAAGCAATGTATGTCCTTCTTCAAGTAGAACTTGTGAGGGTAGATAGGGAGGCGCGTTCTAGTTATATATACTGCACTTTTTTCGTCAGGCATTCTAATACTAATTAATACTACAGCTGAGCAATTACTCAGCACGGATAAATTGTATTGTCCATAAGTCTTATTCACCTTTGTTATTTGTCGTTTTGCTATCTTACGATAAGCGGATTGATTTTGTGACAATATTATATGATACATGTGCAGATCGAAATCGACGATTATCAACACACTCCTGATATGCTGACAATGCCTGGGGATGTCATCGATAGTTCAATCATGTCTCATTCAGGAGCATTCCTTGATATGAGTAAGGCGAATGACTCTATAGGTATGTAAAGCTCTAGCTAGTTTTGATTTGTCGAAAACCCATCTTAAAATCTTTGATCCTGATCTTTATTTTTTGCTGCCCTGACTAAATTTCATTGATCATTGTTGATTTGAAGTTACTGGGAACGGTTTTGATGATTTAGTTTACTGCAGTTTCAGATACTCAGCCTTCAGCTCTTGGTTCTTTGAAACATGGCGTTGAAACGACTAAATTTCTGAGTTCAGAGTTTTCATTAGAGGCAATTGGGAGTGGTCTGCCCAGTATGGATAGCAAAGATATTGAGGATGCCTTGAAAATTACACGTATCGATGAGGAGTCCCAAGGGAATATGTATACTCACACTGAGAAGCATATCCAGTCTCAGCAAATACTCACGTACACAAATTCACCTTTGCCAGCATCTACTACCATCGGTTTACCTTCCAGTAGTAGTTCATCGACTCCAGGTTAGTAATATTGATAACTAACAATTTTTCTACAGCGCATTCTGCTGTTGGCGTTATTTTGAGTGGTAAATGTATCTATTTCAGTCGTGCAAGGCAGTCCTGGAATTCAAAAGGGCCCTCCCCTGCAGCAGGGTGTTCAACCTGGTTTGACGTCGCCGATGAACTTTCCTCCTCCTTCACCTTACCACTCAGAATATAGCAAGTATGCCTTAATTTTTATAAGCAATATGGCTCTAATAGCTTTGATTATGTCTGAAGTCTTTAGTATAATGTTTGGCTATTTATTTCAGTAGCCCACAGTTCAGTCCAGCTTTTTCGGAACCACCAAGTCCTTGGCCTTCTCAGGTTGAAACTGACGTTGATCCTCCAAGTACATACAATCAAAGGAGTCTTCTTAAGTGGGAGGCAGATGAAATTCTTGGAAATAATGCTACGATCTCTGCTGTTTTATACGCCAATGTTAACCACTCAGAATTGAAGCGAGAATACATGAGTAAGTCCTATTGTAAATTTTATTTTTAAATGAAGGATTTCAACCTCCACACTTTATTGATTCTGATCTTCCTCAAAATCAGAACAATGAAAATGCGTTAGAGTGACACATGAAATATTACGGTTTTGTACAATGCGGTGATAATGATCACTCTCGTAAATTTTTTCCCTTCATCAAAATCAGAATTGGCAATTTGCGCAGGTTTTGTTAATCTTTATATTCCTAGAGCTTGGAATAATAGAACTCATGGCTGCGGGATAGCAGTGGGATACTCTATTTCAAGCGTTATGTTCCCAAGCATACTCATTAAACTTAATTCATTTTACGCTGTGTTGGGATCATTCTGAATCTAAGAGTCAAATTTGTAATTTTTATTTCGCAGATTGGAATGACCGATCAAAACAAATAGCAAAAATCTGGCGAAGTCTATCAGCTGACAAGAGAGCACCATATTTACAGAGGGCACGCGAAAATCGAGCCGCAAGTCGTATGCAGAAAGTAGCACAGGTACAGATTTTGATAAATAGATAAATTTAAAGATAAGATAAAGAAAGATAAAGACTAGATAAATTCTTAACACGAACTCTGGTAGACTCAGGTATTTATTGAATGAGTTTAAGTTATCTGGCCTAGATGGGGTGTCTTTATCAAAGCACCGCTAGTATCCTGACGGCTTATGCTACTAGCTTTCAAAGGCCGTGAGGTTAGGAACCTGACAACCAAGATTGAAAACACCCTTCGGTATGAGAGATGAATAGGGCTTCCAGAATACTGAAAACAGAAGCCCTTGTTATCACCTTACAGTATTTACAAATCACATTTAACATACGACTTGTACCTGTCGTGTCTCTGCTTCACATCTAATGTCGTGTTTTTTCGAATCACTTTTGATCAGCTAGCACATAATAACAAGCCATTAATGTAATTGACGCGGAAGTATTCATTAAGATTTATATTCCGCCTCCTAATTAATTATGTTGTCGTTTTCTAATTTTAACTAGTGAAAACAAGACGTTCAAGTGTGTGATTAAATTAATAGAATGTATGGTTTCTACTTCGATGATGCTTTGTCAGATCCCAAATGATGGCAAAGGCTGTTCACCGTCCAAGCCAGGGATTCCACAAAAGCAGTCTCCTGGAAAGGAGTGTCCTAACCTAGGCACTCATTCGCCATCTTCATCTTTTGTGATGATTACCCCAAGTTCAGATGTAGAAATACTAATCCCAGAAGTTGAACAGAGTGGTAATTTTACTACACCCGAATTAAAGTGCACCTCACTTTTGACTTCAAGTATGTTTGGACCCATCCAATTTACTCCATTTCGACATTCTCCCTTCTTGACGCATTCTAATAATTCATGCCACCCGACTAAATCCATAACCACTGCACTAAGCCAGAGCGAAACATTGCATACTACCAAACTACAAGAAACTCAGAACAGCCAATTCACTGCAGCTGACCAGCAAATCCGGGTTCTTACACCTTCTGAAATAATGCGAACATTACCCACTCTCACACAAGAGAATTATGGGTTTCCTTCTGACCTGGTGAGCAATATGTAGCGCAGAGAACCCGTAATCGTGTTTGTTTCATTCATACCCGATCTTTAGAATTAAAATGTAGTCCGATATTATTGTTCATGCCAAATTTTTCGTATTAGTGGAGGTCATTTGGCTAGGCAATCGTTGGATAAGGTCAGAAGTATAAGATTAACTGCTTTGAAGACCTTTTAATAAACGACTGATTTTCGAATGCGTATTCTATTATCTCGCCAGTTTCCTCAAAGCATGAATTTTGTTCTGTTGGAATGTTTGCTTGAACATTAAACATTGGAATTTTGCATTGGAGTTTAATGCAGCTGGGCGTTCTAAGGCAAAATGTCATTGAGAACGGAAACTTTATTCAAGTTCTATTTTCAGAAAGCACGATTTTGTAATGGAGTAAATATTCCCATCAGAAATTGGTGACGATTTATGTTTCCTTTTCTTTCTTTCGTCTGTTGAATGTTTGATCCGATGTATCAGTTTTGAAATATTTAATATATTAGTCTGATTAGTAAGTATGGTCTACAGACGCATGTCTTTTTAGATTTCGATAATATTTTGGTTTATTTAAGTAGTAAAGTTATATGTGGTAAATTCGTTTATACTCCCAACATTACAATGATCCAAACTCTAATTCATAAAGGTTTGAATTTTTAGGATCAAGAAAAGTTAACTACAAATTGCCCTCCGAAAACTGTTACAAGAGCAGAGACTCCTGAGGAGAGGCATTGGAAACAGATGCAGGCTTATCGTCAACAGCAAGCTCAGCAACAACAGTTAATGTTGCAAGAGCATCGTGGACATTTGGAGCTCAAACAGGAACATTTCGGAACTCCAAGCCCTGCCTCATCTTCACCCAAACTCCAGTACTCCCCTGGTAGGATTTACCTATGGATTTATATCTAGATATTAGAATAAACCCCAGTTTCAATTAGTGTCAATGAAATTAGTTTTAGTTGTGTGCCAAGAAAGTTTGTTTTAATAGGGAATGAAAGGTCTACATTGCGTCTCATTATAATAATCAAGATGTCTTGACGACCCTCTCTTCCCTACCAGGTGAAGACATGCTTCGTCACGGAAAAGAAAAATGATTGTTTGGTCTGTTATGGTGATCAAATTAACCCATGAGGGCATTAGGTTTGATCACCATAAATTTGGATTGGGTTGATCACCATAAAATTTTAACCCATGAGGACATTGGGAAATAAATTAAGTTGCTAGGGCAGCCTTGCAAATCTGTAGGCAGCTCAGAAATTGAGACTCTGACAAAAATAATTTTCGTGTGAGGCATGTCTTCACCTGGTAATGGAGTTTGTTTACAATCAATGCATCTTGATAATAATGATATGTTCACCATGCAGTTCCAGGTCAGAGGCAGCTGAGTGTTGATTCCCAAGTGAACAGTGGATTAACGGACTCAAATCAAGCCCTACAAGTAACTGTAGCACATGTAAGAAATATTTAGACACTATCGTTTGTGCCTGTATAACTGATTTGTTACTCAACTTTCGTTACTTAAATGATACTAGGATCAACTTGCCTCGATGCCAGCACACTCCCCAATTTCCCATGGAACTGTCGCCAAGGGTCGGCAGGTTTATACTTTAGGCACACTTACAAATCGGTCACCTCAACTCTTAGAAATGCCGCCTCCAATTCCATCCACTTATTCCGTGAGACCAAGTCCCGTCCCATTGTCGTCAAGGCCGACCTTGTATTCACGGTCACATTTCCCAAACCCAACAAGGCCTTCCCATTCTCCTTCAGCCGTCTGTACCCCTGGATCTCAACCCGAATTTCAGCCATCCGCAACATCTCGAGGACACTCTGATACAGGCCCATACTCCCCCAACTCGCCGTTTCAAGGAAAACCGACAACAGATTCTTACAAGCAGTCTTTGGCGTCAGCGGAAGACGAATCTGGTCAACGTGTCTGTGCTATCCAATCGAATGAAACACGACAACATTTGCGAGAATTGTTGCAAAGACAGCAGAACAAAAAATTGGGTGAACTGGAACATGGATTGCATGAATCGGGAACTCTGAAGTCCATGCCCTGGGCTCGAGGTAATTAGCAATGCAACTAAAAAATACAAGCGTATAAAGTATTACTAAAATAGAAGTTGGTGTCATTTTGTGAAAGTAAAGTGAGCTAGTTAGTTTCTTCGCCTTAATATGTTATGCAAAGTGACCAAAATTGATGCATGACGATCGTATATGTATATCAATGATTAAAATGATAGATTCAGCTTACAATCTGATCGGTCAAGCATCAAAAATTTGTTATTAGAAGCCGGAATAAGTAATTCACAGTGCCTTTGAACTTGCTTGTTTTAGATGAGTGGCAAACCAACTCGACTCAAGAACCGTGCTCAAGTGAGAGTTTCATTCGTAGTCCTTCGCAAACTGGGATAGCAACCGGACTCATTGGATCGTCTCCACAATCAGAGAGGCAGAGTCAGTTTCGCTTTCTTAACGTTCAGTCACCTGGAAGTCAGTCTGGCGTTCCACAGGACTCCTCTCTTGGCTCTTCTTCTTCAGGAACACATGTTGGAATTCAGGTATGAATCTGCCTCCATTTATATTAGTCAACAGATGCATGTGCTCACTTAAAAACTTGCAAACTCGCGTACTTCAAAATATTGAAATACTGGACTGTTCATTTAGATATCTTACTTGCTTGCAAGTTTTAGTTTAAAGAAAATACCAAGATGCATTAAACGAACAAATTCCATTACCAGGTGGAGACATACTTCATACCAGGGCAACTAAACGTTGTTTGTTGGGCCTGCTCGCCTTATAGGGTGGGTTCAATAGGTACTTTTGGCTGGAATAAAAATTGGGGACGATTTGTTGACTTTCCGGGTAGGTTGCCAATGATGACCAGAATGGGAATTAA